>JBAMJR010000379.1:6540000-6697500 GCA_038501785.1 Myoxocephalus aenaeus
ATCACATGGCAGTTGCTTCAATGCATTTAGGGGTGTAGTCCTGGTCAAGACAATCTCCTGAACTCCAAACTGAATGTCAGAATGGGAAAGAAAGGTGATTTAAGCAATTTTGAGCGTGGCATGGTTGTTGATGCCAGACGGGCCGGTCTGAGTATTTCACAATCTGCTCAGTTACTGGGATTTTCACGCACAACCATTTCTAGGGTTTACAAAGAATGGTGTGAAAAGGGAAAAACATCCAGTATGCGGCAGTCCTGTGGGCGAAAATGCCTTGTTGATGCTAGAGGTCAGAGGAGAATGGGCCGACTGATTCAAGCTGATAGAAGAGCAACTTTGACTGAAATAACCACTCGTTACAACCGAGGTATGCAGCAAAGCATTTGTGAAGCCACAACACGCACAACCTTGAGGCGGATGGGCTACAACAGCAGAAGACCCCACCGGGTACCACTCATCTCCACTACAAATAAGAAAAAGAGGCTACAATTTGCAAAAGCTCACCAAAATTGAACAGTTGAAGACTGGAAAAATGTTGCCTGGTCTGATGAGTCTCGATTTCTGTTGAGACATTCAGATGGTAGAGTCAGAATTTGGCGTAAACAGAATGAGAACATGGATCCATCATGCCTTGTTACCACTGTGCAGGCTGGTGGTGGTGGTGGTGTAATGGTGTGGGGGATGTTTTCTTGGCACACTTTAGGCCCCTTAGTGCCAATTGGGCATCGTTTAAATGCCATGGCCTACCTGAGCATTGTTTCTGACCATGTCCATCCCTTTATGGCCACCATGTACCCATCCTCTGATGGCTACTTCCAGCAGGATAATGCACCATGTCACAAAGCTCCAATCATTTCAAATTGGTTTATTGAACATGACAATGAGTTCACTGCACTAAATTGGCCACCACAGTCACCAGATCTCAACCCAATAGAGCATCTTTGGGATGTGGTGGAACGGGAGCTTCGTGCCCTGGATGTGCATCCCACAAATCTCCATCAACTGCAAGATGCTATCCTATCAATATGGGCCAACATTTCTAAAGAATGCTTTCAGCACCTTGTTGAATCAATGCCACGTAGAATTAAGGCAGTTCTGAAGGCGAAAGGGGGTCAAACACAGTATTAGTATGGTGTTCCTAATAATCCTTTAGGTGAGTGTATATATACATACATATATACATACATATATTATGAGAGAGACCCCAAGCATATCAAATTATTTAAATGTGTAGCTCAAAGTATGTAAGAGAAGCCGACGTGGGAACAATTCATGCGACTTCACTTTGACGAAATGGAAATGTTTGCACGACTCTATAAATTCAAAGCGACTGATGGGAATTGTGTTCCTGCCCCGGCTGAAATTGGTTGGAAGGGTGAGACGGGAATAAAAGCTAATGTACAGTGAACCAATCACAAAAGTAAGTTCTGTCCCAGCAGGTTACATCAACACTGGAGGGTTTTGAAGTGGAATAATTTTTACAACAAAGCTTATGCTGTGTGGGCTTTGATGGTGTTGTAAAAAAGATAATTGCTGAACATTGATGCAGAGCCTTAGCAGGAATGCATGCTTCTTAGATTGATGAGATACCTTCTTTTGCCATTATGCCTGAAAGTACACAACTTACTGGTATGTACTGCTTCCTTAGAGTGACACACGAACGAAACAAATGGCTCGTCCAATTATTATAATTATATAATAATCACTCTACATTATTACGTAGACGCCATCAGTGATCATCGATTGGCACAAAGTATTGACTTGACACTTTTGCCATCACGCCTACTTCTCATTATATGAATCATTTCTGTCATATGCATTGAATGTGTTGTAACTCTGTTACGTTGTTAATTATGGTCACATGACATCTATTGCACATCTGTGTATCCGAGGAGAGGGATCCTCCTCTGTTGCTCTCACGAAGGTCTCTTCCCTTTTTCTCCCTGTGAAAGATCTTTTTGGGGAAAGTTTTTCCTGATCCGATGTGAGGTCCCGGGACAGAGGATTTCGTATGTGTAAAGCCCTCTGAGGCTAAAGTGTAATTTGTGATTTTGGGCTATACAAAATAAATTGAATTGAATTATTTGTAGCCTCTAAATTACAAGTGCTCCATAAGTGTGAGCACAGAAATACTTGCAGTTACCATGGCTACATCAGTTGGGTCAAGGCTAGTGGCCTATTAAGTTTTTAAAACCAGCAATATAAAATGGTGCTCGACTCACCATTGGTAGTTCGCTGCATTTACATATATATGTAACCACTGCTGCAAGCCGATGACTCAGACGCTGCCATGTTGAGAGCGGTATGGAGGCAATCCCTCTGCTCGAAAAGTTGCATTGAGCACCTTTTAAGTAACGGTACAATATTTTAACTTTACATTGGTTATGCAACGTTGTGTAGCCTACTTAAATATGTAATGAACACAGTGATTTTAACCCAATCACCATATTTACCGGAACCCAACCAAGTTGTTCTGTTGCCTAAACCAAACCAAGTTGTTTCCTGGGAATATGTTTTTTTGGGTTTTTTTTAAGATATGTATGCATGTAATAAGCAGAAACTGACAATTGCAAAACTGGCGCTAGATGGGGCACCTAGAGCCTCACAGTTGGCCAATTGGAAGCTTGTTGGCATTTACTGAAATATTTTAGCCTTTGTGTCAGTCAGGATAAAAAGGGAAAATGGAAGCAAAAGGTCAACACAGGTTATGATCTCAGAAGAGTTCATGCCGAGCGTAGACTTCAGATTACATCATTAATCCTGTCTGAATCTAGTGTAATTCTTTTTTATCCGTCTATTTGGCAACCCAGTGCGTCCTGAAATATTGTAAATGCTCAAAGGTCAAGCAAGAAGCTACTGAAACACCTACACATGCAATGACGATAAGAGTAAATTAAATAATGAATTTACACATCTAATTAATCTTTACTTTACCTGTTGTACTTGATTTGTGTACAGTGGCTCATATAACACTTAAGACAAAACACGGTATTCATTCAAACTATTATGATTTGATATGTCTGAATCAGATTATGGTGGACTGAGCTTCATATCATTTGAGTATTTGTGTCGTCTTGCCTTTGATGCAAAATGGACAATTATCAATAATGTATTGCCCTAATATTGCATAACCAAAACAATCTAAGAAAAGAGGTTAAATAAATATGAATGCATGTTTAACATCAGATTAACCTTCATGTACAGCATCTGTGGAGATCTTGATGCTCCGTGTTAAACTCTGTTTGTATATTTTTTATTGCTGAATTAATTATGTATGTTCAATTTGCCTGCTTTCCCCCCATTTTAAATCCCTCTATTACATTTCCAATGCCTCAATCTTTATGCATGATGGTATTCATTTTTCATATTCACTGTTTGCTTGTTGAAACCTCTGAGCTCCTCTTGCTTTCACAGTTTGTACACATACATACTGTGTATCTTACGTGAAGCCTTTTTTAATGTATTATGCTAATTTGAATTGCCTTGTAAAAAAACGTACACAAATGTTTGCCTAGCTTTACGCAGTCTTATACTCACGTGCACAAAAACAATGATACACAAGCAGTGTCTTGCAGTAAAGGCAGATATGTTGCATAATTTACCTATGTGTACATTGTTGCTGAATACAAATATTAAAAAAAACACGACATTACAACAGAAAATGATTACTGTGACCTAAAATCCTGCAGCATATACTTCAATGTTTTTCATTCAAATTGCATTTGGATTCGGCCTTGACCGCTTTTATAGCCTACATTTCAAGTAAATGATCTTAAAAGTTTTCAGAAAATGAACAGTGACAAGACTGACAGTCTTTATATATCCAGATATTTAAACTTTCCAGTCAGTAAGTGCTTCAATTTACAAATAATCAACTTATCGCCGCGTCACAATCAAATCAGAGTTTCTATTATAGCACAAAGCCAACATGAGTGGATGTATTGACATGCTTGTTTTATTGGCACAAATGGTCTCCATATGTAGTTATGTACTTTTAATGATACAGCACAATTTCATGATTGATAGCAAATGGTTGTTGCGGCCTTCCCTGACAGAGAGCCACGTATCCCACTTTGAAAATTACTGATATACAGGGAACTGTACTTGGGACCTGGTATAATTGCTTTAAATTGACAAAATAAAAATAAAAACACTTGAATTGCAGGCATAGCAGCAATAGTAATAGTATATTAGTATTGGCTTTGAACTCCAAAAACAAGCTTTGTTCAAGATCATGTTTTTCCAAGTCTTGCTGTAAGAATCAGTTGAAGGTATTTTGTTTCCCTGCAACTGCCATGTCAGATGAATTTATACCAGTGTTTTTTGGCATCGTAGCGACTTCTAGTGAAGCATGAGGGCAACCGCTTAGTCAAGAGATTCAAGTAAGGATGAAAAATAAAATGCATGATGCTTTATGTCTCATTCTGGGGTTATCCCTTTTAGACCATTTCTCTTCTCTTGCGTTTCGAAAAGATGGATAAGGGTGTGGACGACGAATCCGGACTGGAGAAACAGGGTTGTGCCGGGTCAGAATAAAAGCTTGATTGCACCGTGCGGCCATTTAATGGCAGCTGTACACGAGGACCCCAATTTGCTGCGTGTCTCGAGGTGAGGCTCCTTCAGGACCTCTTTTGCTCTCGCTTTACATGGGTCACCGCAAACACAGGCCGCTAGCTGCAAACAAAAACACTGAAACTGGAAGCGTAGCAGCAGGGTGGTGAAAAGAATAATGGTGAAGATGGAAATACGGGGTTCGATAAACAGATTTTATGACTGACCTGTAAAAGCTGCCCCACATAGCATCAGTATGAGAGACTGAAAACCTTAAATGGTCTCACGGTTTGGCCAGTAAAAGTCCTGCTAGAGCTCTTTGACCATTTTATGAACCTGCATTGCTTCATCAGCAGCTCACCTGTCGGTGAAAAGGTTCCCTTTCATTAAAAAGTGGCTCGATGCATATTAAAGCTAACCTTGCATATATCTCTGCACGTTGATACAGCAATATATTCCTTTCAAGGCAGCTGACCTCCAAAGGTTGAGCGGAAATTACTTTTTTTCTCCACTACTGCAATGTGGTTTATGAATGGTCAAGGTGTTTGTGATAGAGCTTCACTTGTGAGGCAGTTTAAACGTTGAGTTTGCTGTCATTCAAAGCACATATTTCCATTTAACCTAACAACTGTGGTACTAAAGCAAAGCCAAAAGGTCATTATTTTTTTACGTCAGCCAAGTAAAAGGGAAGGAATCAAGCTGATACACGGACCTGTTAACCACCAGAAATTAGTCCTTCAAATGAAGGATGTTCCATCATTAACAGCCTTGGGCTCTATGTAGTTTGAGAGCTGAACATTTTTATTAAAATCACTCAGTTCCCTGGACTTCACTGACATTCACAATACTGTATTTCCATTTCCACCACTGCTTTTAAAAAACACACCTTATATTTGTGCTAACTACACATTAGAGATTCCCATGCCTGATGCCAGTCACACAACACAGAACGGTTTAAGTAGGGCATCTTATTGATGCCGTTTGTTGCATCCACTCGGCTCCCGGGCATCTCCTGTCAGTTCAGGCAGTCTCACCGGTGAGGCTGTTCATTGACCGGGAGCCCAGGAGAAGCTTCATTGAAATCCAACACATCAAACATGCCTGGAAGGCATTTCTTCACCTCCTCCAAGAGCTGGTCCTTTTGCTCAAAAGTCACCATCCGCCACCTTGCAAAGAGAGGAAGAAGCTTTAATAAAGTTCCCTCTTTTTTTTTTTTTTGCATTGAGTGCAGTGGGAGTAAGAAATGCTAAATATAGAAAGCGCATTGCTTCCTTCTTGCATACTATTCTCTTTTATGTTCCTATCCCTCACACACCTTCCTCACACATGCCTCCTTCCGTATCAACGTTGCCTTTCCTACTTAAGCTTTCAACGAACAATACATATTCAGTGTTAATAGAAGATGAAATAAACAGCCAAACATCGTGCTGTTTTTCAATACAGTCTGCAATGTTTAGTTAAAAAGGCAAATATCAAAAGAATAAGACTTTATTTTGTTTAATTTGGGAGAAAAGTTGTATCTTAAATGCAAGCTAACTCTTACTATTACATAAAGACCGTCGTCCAAGTTGTTTGCTGCAGAGCTCTTGTGTTTACTCTTCCTATTTGGAATATTTTCCATAGAGTCCTATAGGTAATGTTAAGTTGACTTGCTTTTACAGTGTCAGAGAAGCAAGCGCTGTAAAAAGTTAAAAAGCTTTTTATTTATCTCATCAACATCATAAACCACAGCAGCATATCCAAGATGCAGCCGGTCGTTACCACTATTACAGTATATGATATGGTCATTGATAGAAATACATTACATCTATTTAGCAGACACATTCGTCACAAGTGGCACTTTTGTTTTCTACAGACATATACATTTGGGTTTCAAAGCCTTGGGATCAATGCCTGAAATGTCTGAAACTGGGCACTATACACAAGTTTGGCCCATTTACAAAAAGAAAACCTGAACTGAAAAAAAACCTTGAACAACTAAAAGCAACAACCACAAAGAACACAATTGTATCTCCCTACATTCACATACCAAAATATAATACACAGTTATATCAACTCACTCTGAAGAGTGCTGTGAATAGCGCTCTCTCTGTCTCTCTCACACTCACACTCACACACACCTTTTGAAAGTCTATTTCAAACTGAATTATAACTACCTTCCTTTGGCTGCACTGAGTGAGTGAAGCTGGAAACATCTGATAATGAAATATACAGCATGCAAGTACTATATCCATTCCAGACCACAGATATTGGTAAACCCACTTTACATGCTGGGAGGGTGTGACAAACAACGCAATACTTGCATGTGAATATTTTGACATCAAAACTATACATACTGGCAGCAATATTAATCTACGAGAGTTGCTACATTTAAAAGCGAAAAAAAGGTAGATTAGCGCAGGCAGAGGATCAACTACCAAGCGTCAATAATTCTGAGGATAATTGTTTGATAGCTAAAGTAAGCTATGATATTGAGTTTCCCTTCGAGTGAATTTGAGTTCCCTCTGGTAAACAGTTGTGCAGGGTATATGTGTAGGGCTGTTATTGTGAAAATTAAGAATCATGTCACTCAAGTATTAATGGCAAAACTAAAGTTTAAAAGAATATATTCACATGTCAATCAATTGCACAGATTTTGTAATGACCCTGCTCTTAAGGAGGTAAATACTGGACACGTTTTAGAAGCAGCTTCATATTTTAATTTGTTTGGAGACTTTAATACATTTTAGTTCATTGTTTTTACTTCACAAATTGACACGTGACCAAGTTAACAATTATTGACTGTAAATATGGGCGTGTTGCACACAAACCAGAGAAATGAAAACAAACTTGGGGGTAAACACGCCCTCGAGTCCTTTTTCTGAGTGCTATCAATTAAGCACAACTCTCCCCTGATGTCTTCCCAAAAATTATGAACCAAGGACTGAAATTGATTAGGCACTTTTGCAATGTTGTTCCACTCGGTAAGAGCTCATTGTGTGACATCTTTTGTGCAGTCCGACATGAGATAGTCCATATACAAAAAAGTGTTGTGTAAACTGAACCTCCTCACGAGGACGTGGTGCTCCTCAACAGCATTCATCCCTGGGCTCTTGTCTAATCAGCTGGCTGTGACCTAATTTCAACACTATTCAAATGGATTAACAGCAGCCAAACAAAAGATTGTGCAAGAGTATCTATAATGGCAAGGATGGTGGTAGCAGCTATCTTAATCTAGTTTGCTTCTCTGAGCAAACTGCACTCTGCGAGTATAAATAATATATTTCTTAACATTATCTGATAAGATCTCTTTTCTTTAGTCTTTATCTCTTATGTCTTATCTTGCTCTTTTGCAACTCAAAAAGCAAGTGAATAAAAAAAAAAAGCTTTGCTATTAGGGCTTTTTTTCTGTTTTTGCTCAGTGCACAACCACATATGACAGATGCATTTATATTATTATACAAATTAGGCATTTTTGTATCCTATATTAAGTCATCGCTTGTCTAAAAAGGCCCCATACAAGGACCACCCTCCCAAATAAAAAAAGGAAACTAAACATATGAAAAAGTGGCAGGGAAAATAAACCAGGATTTGTTTATGTGCTATGCTACTTTCAGCTGTGATCAAAATTGATTATGAATCCACATTGAATTGGTTCACCGTCTATTTCATCACCTCACGCTGCTCCATGTTGTGTCACTGCCTCATAGCTCAACAGGTAACAGTGGAAAACACGATGGCCTCTACGTGATGATGTCGTGATTGGCGTGGTGATGATCGAATGTAACTTGTCATAATTTTAAATTATTATTTCTAATTTAATCTAACCGTTTGGCAGTACCTCCACGGCCCACTAGTTGGCGGCGCTTAAGAATAGCATAGATCCAAGAGGTCGCAGTTACTAATCCGTCTGCTACTTCAGCACCACGGACAGCGCCATGGGATCAGTAGAAAACACAGCGAGGCTACGAGCTGTGGTCGCGGCCGTAGATTGTAACTCAGTCAGATAGACGACTGAAAAGTCAGGAAGTCTAGACTAGACTAACATTTTCAACTATAAAACAGTGTGACCTAACCTGGTAGTTATGGAGACATCTAATGACAAAATCTCCCTGTTTATCGATTAAGTGAAAGACTAATGACCTGCTCAGTGTCTCACTGCCTTTTGCCCAATGGTTCCTCATATAACTTGGATTAGCTGGAAGGTGTGGCCTAACTTTGAGTAACCATACAAGTGTAACAAGGCACATAAGAAACATCTTCTAAACGCATGCACAAGTATTAAACAGTTGGTAACAATTAATAAAGAGCTTGAACCTAGTGGGGGGTTTTTTTGGAGAGACTATACCGACGAATTTGAAATATTTGAATCATTCAAATTTAATTTAAATGTGTTTGATATTGTTTTATGAATATGGACATCCCAATCAACTAACAGTCGGATAAGGAAAAGGAATAACCAAGGAGTTTATACTCCAACTTTGTGTCGGGTGGTTTTAGTTCATCTATTGCAATCTTGGAACTTGCAACCCAACAGATACTATGCTTCACAAAAATGTAGTTTTGTCTTTTATATTTTGGAATGTATCCACTGAAAGAGTGTTGGTCTGGATGTCATTTGGTCAGCCTCTTCATTTACATCACAATATACCGAATACTTGTTTTAGTTGAACCCGCTGCAACCCCTCCTTTATAATGCATGCAGCCAGAAGAGTGTAGCTGTCACTGTCACATCAAAAAATGCTGGCTGTTCCATATATGTTTAAGACCAGAATAGTTGCAAGTATGCGTCGGCAGATGGTCGGATCAAAGCAGCTCTCCTGAGAGAGCGTCCGCTTAGAGGGACACCAAATTCTGCCTACAGATTATGTGCACTGAAAGTAATGCAAATTTAATGTGAACACTTCTGCTGCTCGCATGTAGAGTACCTACACCCCGAGACAAGACCCTGGCCAGAGGGAATACCTCCAGTCATATTGAATGTGGGACACACATATTCCATTTCTGGCCATAATTTCTCCAGTTAAATTAGTGATACGTTTCCTATAGGCGGTGGCGTTGACAGGGCTCAAGGTATCAGACTTGAAACGTTTCGGTTTTGCACCTGAAACTATACCAAGAAACCTTCCAGCATGAAGGTTTCTTGGTATTTATTAAGGTTAAATATTAATTGAAAAGTCCAGCTTTCTAAGCTTTTTCTTTTTTGGGTGGGTTTTGAAGCAGAGAAGGCAGTGTGACACTATCAACTATAAAGTTAATTATAGTGTACACTTTTATGTGTGTATGTGAAATCCCTTTGTAAAGTGACAGTATCTGTGGCAGTGCACAGGCACTTTGTCTTTGCTGCTACTGCTTTTTTTATATATATATATATATATATATATATATATATATATATATATATATATATATGTGTGTGTGTGTTTGCTATTGCACCACAAACGGATGTATTGTTCTCAAAAGGTCGAGAATGATTTCTCACTTTTTTTTTTTGGGCTCAAATTTTTTATTGAATGAATTATGTAATTAACCGTGTCCTTTGTATTCCAAAAATCATCAAGTAAAGTTAAAACTTCACAAATATTAGGCAGTTATTGCCTTAGTTTAATATTATATTCCAGAGTCAGCTAACTGCTGCAGTGTGAACATATTCCCTGTGCAATTGTGCTACAACTGAAGAAAGAAAAAAAAAAAACAGGCATATAATTGCACTGCTCTGAAGGTCCTCATGAAAATTCTATATCAATGTATTTTCACTCCCGTCGATGTATTCCTCCAGAACAGCTGTCAAAAATTGCTTTGCAGCGCTGACAATGCAACTCAATATTAACTCAAATCTCTACTGAGTCCCTCTTAATCCACTGCCATTACTGCTTTGCAGCCCTGTAAATCCCTTTGGATTTTTTTTCTCCACGTCTTAAAAACCTGCATTCACTGTTGTGAAATAATGCTTAGAGTGAAGACAACAAAGATGGAAGAAAGACTCAAATATAATAGAGAGAAGATTCAAACACTGACAGGAGACAAAAGGACATATTGCTTACATACTTTTGTAAAATAAACTTTAATAAAAAATTTTTTTTTGTAGATAATTGTGCTTTAAGGATAATACGTTAAACAGGTTTTAATTCTTAGGAATCGGGGCAGTAGGATGGAGAATCAAGTTTGCAAAGTTGCTCATTCGCAGCCATGCGACGCAACATGAAATGGATTCCTTGGCTCAAATCTTTGATATGGTCAACTGTAGCTCGTTAACTAACGTTGTTCCTTAGAACCGTTGTTGATGATATGGCCTTCACCAAGGGATAGACACAAATAGCTCTTGATACGCCTCAGCAGTTGCTTATCCAGCTAGAAGGACGCAAGCGCTTGCCAGGTTCCCGACCGCAAACACTGCCAACTGTGTTGTATGGATTGCCCAACCAAGCTTGTGCTGCAGCCGGGGATAAAACGCTTTACACCCACACAGGTGTTTTCACTTATTTTGGCCGATTACGCCTCCTGCCAGAACAATGTGGGCATGTGCTCACTGCGCTTGATTGACATCTCTCTCACCCAATAATTGAGGCGGACAACTGTACAGATGTATTTGTCGTTATGCCCACTGAAATGTATACACAACAATTTTGTTTCACAGTGGCTTTAAAAAAATATATATATTTTGCTGTATTTCCTTCTTGCTGTACAGCACACATAAAGGGATTTAAGTGATCAATGCAACAAAGGAACATGAAGTGAGAAAAGACAAACGAGGGATCTGCGGTAGTCCAGCTGTGAAAGCCTCCCTCATTACTTAGATTCCTTGATCCCCGTGTTCAGGAGAGGACATCATATCCGAGCACCGAGCCGATTCACAAGTCCTCCAGGGCCTGAAGACAGCAGGTTCATTGCATGTCACATTGCGCAAAATGACCAATGGCAATTTTGTGGCATGTCAGATGAATATCTGGTAAATCAGTGTCCTGAATTACATAAATCATCTGCACTGCTGTCATGGTTGGAAATTACAGCATAAAACCCATTTTGCCATGGCAGTGGTACTGTTCACTTTAAAATAAATGGTGCTTTCTAGATATATACAACACATGCCAAGGTCATGAATGGGCTCTTTCAACGTTGCATTGGACAGTGTATCATAAATCATCTAATGCTGTATTCCAGTTGGTCAGATGGTTAGGTCGTACATGTGGACAGTCATCACGGTTGTCAACTTCCATCTGAGACGGCCCCAAATTGCAGAGAGTGGCCTTTAATCTTTCCGCCAAGCTGAGCATCCTCTCCCCAGCAATCATTACAGAAGCCATTTTTTTTTAAGTTCAAAAGCCAGAAAAAGCAACTTCTCTCAGGAGGTCAAATTTAGACAGAAAATCTGAGGCTGAAATGTTTCTTTTATATTTCTATGGTCAATATTTCTTTAAACTATGCAATGTCATCTGGTAAGAAATGTTAATATTGACACTAGCGTTGATTTCTTTAAGTGTGCTCTACGTCTTTATATAGCACCACATGTACAAGGTTAAATATGGTTCAACTATCTACTGTTTTTAAAGTGCGACATGCAAATCAGAGCCACCTGCTCTAAAGAAATAGGTGACAGCTGTTTGACTCATCCTTCCACCCCAACCTCCCTACGTGGACTTCCGCGGACTTTGAAACGTTTGTGATATGTTGGCAACAAAAAGAGAACAATTGTTTTTCTCAAAACATAATAAACAATGCAGTTGTGTTACATAGTAACGTAGTTTTAGGAGACCGGGATCAACATAGCTGCTGCTTAACAAGGCTTTAATGCCTTGCATAAAAAGATTGATGTTCATGTAATTTATTCTCAAATTGAATGTGATGTCAAGTGAACTAACAATTTATGGAGATATTTTTGCAAGGCCTTATCTAAAGAAAGGAACATTTTGTGAATGATAAGTACTCCATTAATGAAAGCATGAATGAATACAGTAGACAAAAACATGGTTACATCATTTGTTATATTAAGCCTCTGATTATGAGGAAGTGTTTCTCTTCTCCCTCGTTTGATAGTATGGAAATACATCTTAAGAGGTTCCCTAAAGTGAGCACAAAAGAACACAGCCACTTTAACATTGAGAGTTACCTAGTTTTTTTGTTTGTTTTTTAAAACAGGCGCAAACATGAGCTGTTCCATCAATTTGATTGGATGTGATTTGAGAAAACAAAAGCAGAGAAGAGAGAAGTAGCTCTCCTCGCATTGGTTGGTCTTTGTGACTGCA
Organism: Myoxocephalus aenaeus; assembly: GCA_038501785.1. Lineage (NCBI taxonomy): Eukaryota > Metazoa > Chordata > Actinopteri > Perciformes > Cottidae > Myoxocephalus > Myoxocephalus aenaeus. Next base: position 6,552,771 of record JBAMJR010000379.1, read on the forward strand.
ACAAACTCCATGTGAAGGAAAGGTTGGTTAGAGCTCTGCAGGAAGTGAGCTGTGTGGTTCAACAAATCGGATTAATCAGCAAACTGGAGAAAACGCACTGAAAGCTTGCTGCTAAATGCAAATAATATGAAAGGCGTCAGACACACACCAGGAATAACAAACACCGGCATATTGTTACCTGACTGCACTTTTATGTTTAGGTTGTTTGGTTATCAATTAAAGCACAGATGGTCAGCTTTCTTGTGTAATCCTTGGACTGAATTATGAATGCAAAATACACTGCTGCCATATTACCCTCATAATTTCATCGCCATCAGGTGGAAACCTTGTATGTTCAAAACCATTACTTATGAACAAAGTTAAAATAACTAAACGCTACCTTTTAAATGTTGGTATTGTGTCTTTATATATGCTCAGATACTTACATGTGTCATCATATTATTATTTTACCAAAATCAAGCGCAAAAGGGAGTTACAAGGCTTTAGACCATCAAATGTCAGTGCGTGGCATTATGCTAGCTAGCTAGCTACACTTGTCCCTACAGCAAACACCAGTGAAAACCATGTCGCATTGTATGATATTTTACCTGAAAACATTGCAGCAACATGGCTTGTTCTTCGCAGGAGACCGTGGACACAAAGATGAAGATTCTAACCTCACTTTCCTCATCAACAGATCACACCAAGAACTCTCGTAAGGGTCTCCGGCTGTGAGACAAATACAAGGCGGCTTCGCCTTTTATTTAACCCGGGCTCTGTGGTGTGTGGTGGGAGTACATCGGTCTCACTCAAACAGCCTTCTTGGGACTTCTTGAGGAATTTGAGTCTTCAGTTTGGGTTTGGGCCTCTATTGAAGAGCAGCATTGGCAGGCATTTGGATGATGTAGATGGGAGGGCAGTTATTCAGTCCCCTAATGGCTCGCTAGTGTGATAATCCTTACGGCAAACTATACCGGTCACTACAGAATTTGATAACACACAAAAGCAAGTTGGATTACAGGTGTAATTACATTGAGTCGTTTCAGATCCGAGACCCCGCTATTACGCATGCAGACTAACTGGCATGACTTACTGGGATTCTTAATGGAGCAGAGCCATTATTAGTGTTACCTGTGCTTTCCCTTCGAGGACACGTAAAAGAAAAGGGGGAAAAAAGCGTGTTCTGTCCTGTTTCGCCTTGATCAGAACATCCAAGTCTGGTTGAATATATTTCAATTGGACTTTAACAATTCCGTGTAGAATATCCGTGGCGCCTTCGAAGCCACTCGTCAACGGCTATTTGACAAAGTGAGCAGAAAGCCGAAATTAACCCCAGTTATCAAACTGTAAAAGGTGGGACTTCTGAATATTTCATGTCCACCGTTACATGCCTGTCAGGGATTGAATTGGTTTATGATCCTCATCACCATCACATTGGTGAAAACAGCAATACCACCCGCTGCGATCAAAGGATCTCGGCACAATTTTGGACCGCTGTTTAATCAGGATTATCTGAAATGCCTCCGATCTGTTCAGAATATCTCAGCGATGCAACGCGAGCGACGAGCTCGAGGTCTCCTGATCTAAATTCATGCGAGCTCAATCTCGGCTCCCTTTGACTCACCTCAGTAATTGGTTTCACTGTGATCTACAGTGGCTGTTAAGCTATTCATAAAGGAGAGCCGACATCGCCGCAGGGAGACCTGACTGAGCAGCAAACCGCAGTGTACAGGCCAGCAGTATGATGCGCTCACTTAGAAATAATAAAAGGGGGGGTGCTTTAATTGCTGCTCCTGATTAAAATAAAAACTACTTAATTCAATGGACGCAGAGCTAAACATCATCAGAGAGAGGGACTCCCAAATAACCTGAATTTAGGCATATGCCTGCCAGATGTACATTGAACCATTTGTTTCCTCGGTGAGGAAGAAAAGCCTTATTCCTAGCTGTGCAGCATTATCATTCCACCTAATGCCTAAGGAAGAATAATAGTCGCCATATGAAAACACACTAGACAATCCCCTCACCCATTTGTTTTTATTAGGAGCATGCAGAAAATATTGCAAGCATCAGCTGAAATTCTTATTCGAGCTACGGTGACGGTTGTGACGCTCATCACTACTTCTTTTTTTCCCCCTAATCCTTTCAGGTTTCCAGTTTTCATATCATGACGGGAAGAACGGGAAAGTTTTTTTTCTTGACGTTTGTAATCTGCAGTATATCAATGCAAAACCTCGTGACCAATGATCTTTAATCTAATCAGTGCTGTGTGGAGGAGGGAGGTGCTCTGCAGCAGCTCGTTATCCACACCTGTGGGTAATCAGACAAACTCAATTCTGGAGGACAGGACTGTTTGAGACGCAATTATTTCCATGTGAAGACAGCGTCAAGTAGAGTGTGAGTGCTTGTTATGGGTATGTAGTGGTTTTGTTCATTGAACAAAAATGTTTTTCTTTTTTTTCTTTGAGAAATCCTTGTGCAGTTTTCACTCCATGCAGTAACTGCCTGAGAACAAAGCACTAGGGACAATATGAAAGTAGAAAATGTCATTGTCATTTTGACGATAACATTTAATTTAGTAATTAACAAAACAGAAGAAAAAAAATCCTGGCTCCAGCTTGTTAGATGTGAGTGTTTGATGCCTTTTTATATAAAATGATCCTTCACAAAGCCCCGCCCCCTGCTGCTACCCCTTCATCCGCCAGAGCGACCATGGAGCCCACACTGTCACAAACTGCACTTGCTGAAAAAATATTATCTTGATTTTGGAAAAGCCAAGTGCTTTCAGAGAGAAGTAGACAGAGGGGTCAACAATATGAATTTGTTGGGTATATCCAGGATGTCAAATTGATTCCGTAGTGGAAACGGGTAAAACAGAAGCAAAAGCCCACTGATCACAACGTTTAACCATGACGAGCCCGTCTGTGTTTGAGGGGTGGGAGTTAGTGAAGGGAACTGAAACTGTTGATCAGAGAAAATAAGCAACTTGAAAATATCGCTTAAGACTTGAGATGGGGATATTTCACTATTCCAGTTATACATTTACTGTAAAGAATAATAAAAGAAAATGTATATCTTCATGATTAGATTGTTGTCAAAACTCACATGATGCACAAGGAAGAGTGTTTATTTTTATATTATTTACCAAAAACAACAATCTTTCCCCAACTTTACCAAAGTGCGCAAGTAACCTAAAGGATTTAGGATGTCAACACCAACACGCCCTCATAACACGTTTTCATCTCAACTCGTCACATGCGTTATAATGCAGAGGGAGGCCCAGCGAGTCGAACTATGATGCTCCCCTAAGGTCGCGAGAAACGCGTTGTTAATATTGTGATTCCTTGTGTAATAAAGATGTTTCCAGACACGAGGCTCCAAGCAACACTCTCATTTCCCTCAAATTGTTGGCTAAACAATTCAGTTGTAAAAATGTAATTTCTAAAAGGACAGCGTTGCCTGAATGGCTACAATAATTTCCAATGCGGGTCATGCTTGAGTTTTAAACATGCTGACAAGCCAAGATATGTCCAGAATGTGTATTTACTCGAGGAACTCTTTATCCAACAACAGTATGTGATGCCTGACATTTCTCTCTAACTCAACTTGACTTCAAGTCAGTAATTATTTGCTTCATTTTCATTTGGGAGGCTTTTGCTCAGACTAACTGAATTTATAATCCACTGCGGCTCAATTATCATCAACAAATCAGCCTGTACTTCTTGGAAAATTAACATCCTGGAAATCATTGCTACCTTCAGGCAATGATTTCATCATGGGATGAAAGTGATCACGAATCAGAATCATAAGATGAAATACAAACTGCCTTTTTTTTTTTTTTTTTTACGTTTTTTACATTGTTTTCCCCACTCTTTGTCCAGAAAATGGACTTCTCCATCTCTTTCTACCTAATTTGCAGAGCTCTTGGGTTGTCACATCATCCCCTTCAAGACAGGGACTTGGACAAAACACAATGAATGAACAGTCAAAGAGTTGCAGTGCAGTAAATGAGAGCGTGATGTCAGAAGAGAGAAGGCTATAGTGGTGATGGGCTTTCACAGAGAATATTCTCAAGGATCAGATCCGCCTCGTCTGCAGGCGAGATGCTCATACTGAAACACAAAGGCACACACACACATTCCAGCCAGATAACATCCACGAGGCACACCGGGCTGTGTGCAAAACAAGGGCACGTACACCATTTCTGAATAAGCAGCTAACTTGACTTGAACTGTGAGGATCCTGAGGGCCTCGCATGTCAAAGCAGTCCATCATCCCTCACCCGCTGCTGCTGCTGACAAGGTCGCAGTCTTCAAAAGCATTTTCTTGGCGCGTGCCGAACACACTTCCCTGAAAGACGCTGTCTCATCCAGTTAACCATTGTATCACAATATTTGATTGATAAACATCAACACCACAATGTCAAAATCCAACTTAAAGGACTGAAGTGACGAGCACTTTGAGGCAATATAAGTTCCGAAGTGAGTTGAAGAAGCTCAAATGATGTTGACTATGGTTGTACCTTAGGATTCACCTGAGCATATTTGAGTCCAACATATAGTGAAGAAAACCAACCTGTAGGAGAATCTATCCATAAAAGTCAGTTTACTTTACTAGATGACGGATTCAAAGTATACATGTTGATTTCCACCAATGAGCATTTGTGCGGTTCAAGTGAATTTGCCTGTCTGGTTCAGTTTGTGAAGTCTGCTAATCAAACTCAGGGCCAACCAAACAACTGGACCGAGACTGCTTGAAAAGCAGCCGATTGGCATCTGGAGCAGTTGCTTTGTGTGGTGAAAGGAAAGCAGAATAATTGTAACTATTAATTGCATCTGCTGGTCATGGGACTTGCCAAGGAAACACTCCCTAGAAGGGATTTAAACTGTGTAATTACAAGACTGTTTGGTAATCGTGGTTATATGCATGCAGCACATATTTGCTGGTATTTGCTCTGATCCATATCAGAGCAAATACCAGCAAATATGTTTTTTCAAACTTGACATCATAAACATTCTGAATACCATTGTGTTTCCTGTTGCAATGCAAGGAACCTAATAAAGAAGAAGGGGTCATTACGTCATGGATGCATTTAACATCTTGCATCGGTGCCTAACTTTGGTGCTAGTTCTATTAAAAGGTAATGGGGTGGGCACGCCAAGCCCCACTACAACCCATGATATCTGTGTGTTTTCCCCTGTTGACTGAACAATGCTTAGTTTTCCTTGTTATTGGTCTCCAAAGATAAGGCTCCTTCAGCTACTGCCAACACTCAAGGCAGTTTGTGAAATAGTCACGAAATGCAATATATTAGTTTGGTGCTGAGCGACTCAAAATGTCCATTTATTTCATGCCACTCAGCACGACTTCTTTTGAGACAACATTGCGCAATTTAAAAAAAAAAAAAAAAAACACTTAGGTTTCAGAAAAACATCATGGTAGGCTTAAAATAGCGACCTACAAAATCCCCTTTCAGGTTGAGGACAACCATCCCAAACACGACACTTTGGGACAAGCGGTGTGAGACACTGGTCTCGTAGTTTAAAGTCCTGACCATCAGCTAAAATGACTCAGTGATTTCGTACTACTCATCTATCCTATTATTAGCTAACAAACACATGGTCATGGCAGAGATCAAGTTAGAAAGGCTGTAACATTCACGAACGCCCAATCTGCCATTAAAGATGTCTATATCAGAGGGAAAGGAGTAAAATCAAGTAAAAAAAATTATATATCTATATATATAATTTATATCAAATAATAATCATCCCCTTGATATGGTATAAGATGTCCTTCTACAATCGTATCATTATTCATGACAGGCTAGAATAATAATGCTCGTAATCAAATTGTCTGAGCTTTTTGTGAAGAGATCAATAAACCAGTAAAATGCAGCACAACTGCTGTCCGTCACCAGATTGTGTGATTTCCCCATCATGTGTCCAAGAAGTGGCAATGATGCAGGATGACACGTGTCAATCTGCCAAATAATGAGTACGACGCCATACTTAATCATTTTAAGGTAGTCAGAACCAACGGTCCAGAGTTACAGGTGTGAAAACAACATCCGGAGCAGTTTGTCCCATCTGATGACGATTACAATGGTAGTAATAAACACTGATAACCCGACACCATTTGAAATTGATGCAAATACCAAAAACACTTAAAGCAATAACCACAACATGTAATGTTAAATAACTGCAAGCAGAGACAAAATGTCTATTTAGAGTAAAACACTTTTTTTTTAATGTATTCATATATTCTGAGCTGATAATGCTTACAACTGAGGTACTTATTATTCCACACATGCATCTCACTTCTCCATGCTCAAATAACTTGACACTAAATTAAAAAACAAATCCCTTTTGATAGTTGTTTCCTGCCTGGTTGGATCAGCAAACCTTCTCTGGGTTGAAGTCCTGTTGAATTCACATACTCTACACTTCATGTGACTAAATGTAGCAGTGACCACTTTTGTACCGAGGGAAGATTTGTGGTTTCCAACTGCTCCAACCTTAGTTCCCCCCCATTTCTCCTCATCAAATCCAATCCCCATGTGGAATAACTTAACAGCCATTCAGTTTTATTCCCACCCATCCATCACGTTAACCGTTTATCCATTTCGGGATCGTGGGGAGCTGGATGGAGCCCGTTCCGGCACACGTTCACTACATATGGATACATCTAATCGCAACCTCTAAATCTCATTACAATCTAGTCTAATTTTAAGTACAAATATTGACATGTTGACAGTCCATACTGTGCTGTACACGCTCACACCGAACAGGTGACCACCGAGAAGAAGAGGAAAATAAAAAATGGTATTTCTATTCCTTATCACCGTTAGCCAGAAATGGAGAGAGAAGATCTCATTCCCAAGTAAAGATCGATATCAACAGGTCCTAGTAGGAATTATGTGGCCATCTGCTTTTTCAAGGCTCTCTGTATTCTTAAAGTGGAGATGCCCTGAAGCCTTCCATGAACCCCCGAGTCCATATCTGACAGCATCGTTTCCTGAGATGAAGTCATGATGAAGAGTAGGAGGGAGAGAGGGCATCTGTGAGTTGGTACCAAATTAAAGTATTTCCTCCCACAGACAGTGGACCCCCCCCCCTTCAGGCCAGACGCTTGAGGTCACATCTGTCTCAAAACAGCAGCAGAATGTTGTGCAACTGTGTGCTTGGAAAATAAAGCTGAGTCATTTCAGTCGTATTGTGCTAAAATGTGTACGAAGTGCTCAACTCCAAGTCATGATATTGATGACTTGAATTACAGAGTGTTACTATAATAAAATATCATAATATAGTATGATGTTCTGCGTCACATAGGGGAGCATTAAGTTTACAGTTGTTGTGTCATGTCTTCAGAGAGAAAATGACAACAGTTAACAAGTCTTTCCCTCGTAAAGATCTACATAAAAAAAAGAGCACCAGGCTCAGGTAGCTAGTCAGAAAGCCGATGGGACACCGCAAGGCAAAGTTTAAAGTACAAAAATAAAATAGATGTAATGCTAGCCTAGAGTAGTTTTAAAATATTTTCCCATATGTTGTCATGTATGAAAATACCTAAAATGAACACTGTAAGCGTTACATTAATCCATTATAAGTGAATTAATCAACATTTATGTGAATTATTCTATCCAAGCTTTTTGATCCAAATAAGCAGTTTACACTGTATACATCTGACAATAAAACTGATTGTCAAAGCCCCCTCTGTCCAGGGGTCAGGGCCTTCTCCATTGCTGGCCCCTCCCTCGGGAACTCCCCTGGTACCTCAGACGTTCTCCATCACTCGCCACTTTCAAAACGGCACTTAAAACCCATGTATTTAAATCTGCTTTTAACCTGTGATTACTAGGTGTTTTTGTTTTTTTCTTCACTATTGTGATCTTTCTTGTTTTATTGCTGCCTATATTGTTCGTCTTTACCATGTAAAGTGCCTTGAGTACCTTTTTAAAGAGCTATATAAATATAATGTACAATGAATTTACAAGAAAACAAATGCTGAATAACCTTTGGGAAATGACAGTAAATATCACCTACATATTATGTGTTCAAAATAGCAGAAGGGATATACCACAACAACATGCTGAGCCAGAGCACCGTAGAGATTGATTGACACATTTGCCTTCTGAAGCTGTGACGATCAGACAAACGACTCTGGTATTTTTGCCCTTCAGTTCTTTCTTGTGTGATCCTTGCAGCTGACAGCTTTGAGTCACAAAAGATAAAACAGTCAGTAAGCGGAATAGTCACGCTGCATACAAAAAAAATGCATACATACTAAAGAGCTTCTCGAATGCGCCTCCCTCTAAACCTCTTTTACTGTCTTTAGGCAGCACAAAAATGCTCTCAAATGTTATTTGTTGCTATTTTTAATCATGATCATTTTACCAGGAAACTGCTGCAGCCGGTGAGAGGAGGATCAATGTGAGGGTGAATGATGAGCTGGAAGATATTATAGAGGAAGAAAAGGGAGGACAGGGATAGGAACGGAAGCAGAAGGTCAACCAAAACAGAGAAAGACAAAGTGACCCTGAGGAAAAAGGTTGAATACACTCTTTGAGTGAGTGTGATTGGATGCTATTCTTTTACAAAGATCTTGTTGGATCAATAGTACTGAAAATAACACCTTTCTAAATAAATACTGAACAGAAAAATAAGAAAAAAGGTTCTCAAACTCAATCTCATCCTGTGCTGCTGTCTGAAGAGCAGTCTGCTTGGTAGCAGATAGGATTAAAGGGGACATCTGCCACCTTTTTATGTGGATGTCCAATCAGTATTGATGGTAAATGTAGTCAATTGAAGTACTACATTTCTCAGTGCATGCTATAATGACTGATAAAGCTGAGTTCTACTGCGTGCGGGGCCGTGCATCAGATTGCATTGCGCGCAAGCTACTGACAGCCGGTCCAAACTGCAGTCGAGGATTATTAAAATAAATTGCAACCAGGTGGTAATCTCTTGTTCTAAATGGTGTCGCTAATGCAGCAACACTATTACGAATGCTACAATAGGGAAAGCATAATACCCCTTATACTTTGCCTCCGATTGGCTTACCCTGATACACCTGATTGCCTTACCCTGATACCCTGATTTCCTAACCTGACCAATCTCACTTCTTCAAATCCAACCAACGAAGGCAATGAGCGCTCGACAGTCAGACGCAGAGTAGGTCGTGTCATGCCTACAGTGCCTTACACTTGCATTTTTTTCCGAATGGTCATCAGGGGGCGATTTGTCTGGTTTCCAAAATAATTGTATAAAAATGACCCTAATCTCACTTCCTCAGTAAACATGGGTTCATGGTCTCGGTCGCTTGTTTCAAGTCTTCTTCACTACAGGTTGATGTTCATTTAGGAACCGTGGTGCACATTAGTGACGCACTTTCAAGGTTGGCGTCAGCGACCGCATCCCACGCCGACATTCATTGCAGCAGAATTATCTCTTTCTGATGGCATCAGAGGGCAATCTGAGCAAAGGCACCACCGGTTGGTTTGCTTTTTCGGCAGCTCAGGTTTTGGAGGATCACCGCCAGGCCAAGTCCTGCGCAGGTGCAGCTGCAGGCGCAGGCTCTGTTTTCCGGTCGTATACTCCGGCTCGAATAAATACGGCTGAATTTCCAAGTCGGCCAAAACCCTGTAAAATGTGTCCTCGTCCATAACATCCTCTGCACTCATATGTTGGGGTGCCATTAGTAACAAAAGCCAAGAGGTCCGTTACGAGTGCCATGAATAGCACGCCACCTGGCTACAATGGGAGACTGTGGCAGAGAATACAAATCCAAGCTGACGCCTGAAGTTCTTCCTCGCCTCCACTACGTCAATGTCACTTCTGGACGCAGAAAGAGATTTTTGCAGCTGCAAAATTGCACTCGCACTGATAAATGTATTGCATCAATCGACTACGGGTTCCAGCAATATTCCTTTTTTTAAGTACTGATCTTATCTATTGAGTTATGCGCTCTTCAAAGTTAGTGTCTTTTCTTCATTTTAAGGGTGACAAAAGCTCTCCTAGACCACTACTCTTGTTAGAAATTAATAAAAGATGCTCCATCCATGTTTGTGTATTTCCAAATCCTTGGCCTCCACGGCTTTTTTGCTTTTGTGACATTTCAGCAACTATAATAGCAGCGGCAGAAGGGAACACGCTGCCACTGCCATGATTATTTATTTACAGATAAATACTACATAAAATATGTTAAGTGCAAAAAACATCCTACGACCAATAACAGTGAGTTCCTCCTTTTGTGTGGTTGTTAGAGCTACCACAGCATTGTTGCTTTGATGCAAATGTGTTAGTTTCGTAAAGTTCAAGACCAGATGTTAAGGTCGGTAGTGCTTTTTAAAATGTTTTTGAAGTGGTCACTGTTTAAAAATGTTTGATGAAACTGGCCCTGAGGAAACAGTGCAGCGTGCACGCAGTAACAGGAGCTGAAAGCAGGTGGATAAATGAAAGTCACACAACGTGCGCCTGCGTGTGGAAGTTGATAAAGCTTCCATAGTGCAGTGGAGAGATTCTAAAGTTACTTAGAAAAAGCTGAGGCAGCAGACATATGCTGAGGATCAAGTGTAACCGCCAGGAGGAAGGGGAAATCTTTTTTTTATATGAAAAAAAAAAGACTCACTCGATGATTATTAAGTCAACTATGATAATTAGCACTCAGTGTTTATGTTCAGTTCAACCACCAGAGATCCAGACATGAGTGTGTTCACCCAAGGCAAACCAACATGACTGACTGATGTTGCATTCTAACCCCTGAGCACTTCTAGACTGGAACACAACACTGCACACGGCCTGCACAGAAGAAAAATACCAGGCAAGAGCTCAGAGGAGTTGTACTTTTAGAAAACCAGCAACTCGCATGCTCCTTGGACAGAACAAAATAAAAAAAATAAAAAGATGGAAATGTTTCTCACTCTGGCAATCCTGAAACCTGCTGCGTTCCCTCTACGATATTTCCAACACCCTAAACACATTGATGTACTACTGTTTGCATGTTTAAAACAGCCATGTATTGTTGAGGTTGATTATGACAAATTAATTGATGTTTCTCTGTTGGGGGGTAGAATTCCTTAAATTGCCACATATCTTTAAAGTAAGATTAATACAATGCCTATAGGAGTGTAGGTGCTTCTTTCTGAGCACAGCATTGATGTGTAAAATCAATGGCTGCCCCCTACCTGGTCCATTAGTCAACTAATCAGTCATTTTGGTCTTCGGAGACTAAGAATTCTTAGTGTTTCGTCATTTTTCTCATTTTTTGTTTTCATTCTGAATGACTTATTTCCAAGAATCAAGTAAGCACATCTTTGGAAACCGCACGTTTGAAGTGGTGATTTTTGTGTGATTCTTGGTGAAGAAACTCTGTTTTACAAATCTGTCGAGTGTTAGACGACTTAAGGATGTCTTTGGTCAGCCCTTGTAAAATCCAAGCGAGCCTTTTCAGCGTCTGCGTTTCATCCACAGAAACCACTGGCTGACGTCGTGGCTGAGCAACGTGCGCCAATTCTGCCAGTGGAGCGATGACGGCGACTCCCAAGAAATGAACAAGTCTCCAGCCGCGCTACCAGATCTGTGAGGTCCACGCTTACGTTCACGTCATTCCGTGAAAATTGACTCGCGTCAGCGTCCCAGTTGGAGCAATCAGGAATTTCTGACAACAATGATGTGTTCCCACTTGTCGAATTGCTGACCAAATGGCTGCAAATGTATTTAACACTAATATTGTCGAATCAGCTCATTGTATTGGAGCTATACACTGTATCTGGTTACATTTACTATTTCACTGCTACGAATGAGTAAGGCAGCAAAAGTAGTCAGGAGGTAGGTTGTCTGGTGAGACTACGAGGCTTAACCACCTTGGAATTAAGCCTGTTTTGTTCCCGTTCCTTTACCTCTTTTACACAGTGGTACATTGAGCCAAATGATAATGTCAGCATGCTAACAACATGTTCATTATGCCAATGTTCACATGCTAATGTTAAGAAGATAATGCTTTCCATCTTCACCATGTTAGCGTACTGACATTTGGGAAAAAGAAAACTATTTGCAATGAACAGGTGAGGCTGATTGGAATATGTTTGCAGGTGTTTGCAGAAAATATTTTACTTGCAGTAGTGATGTTTTGGAATTCATTTCAAATGGTTTAAAAACAAATTAGTTTTTGCAGACGTACTTGATATAGAGCTCATCTAATAACACATAAGACCTGTAGTGCGTTTAAAAAAATAAAAAAATGAATTCCCACTTCGCAGTGTAAACCAGCCATCAGTGCTATGCCATCTTGACTTTCCCTGCTGTAACAGCAGTCCAGTTACCTTGCACGGCAGTAGGATTCTCAAGATCTCATGAACAGACAATCGCACAAGAATCCATCTGGTCAGGCTTCACGTGATGAATCTGTGTCCGGACCGCAGTGCTACAGACGAATCAGCATCCTTTGAGGAACCACAGATGATGTTCAGGTGTGGGCAAAACGACAACGGTGGCTCCCAAAAGAGGTTTGCAACAATATTGCAATCATTGAAAGAAGAGCAAAGAATGGTGCTGAAAGCTTCCCTCGATGGCCAGGGTGTTATCGCTCTTTTACACGACTGGCAAGAGTATGACTGACAGACTGTTTATCCAGTCACCTGTCAAGGATCCCAGATGGTTCTGCCTAAAAACCATCTGGCGCATCAGGTTAGCGTTTCAGTGTCTCCTGGCCCATTTCCAACCGTGTGTATAAATACAAAAAAAGGCAATGTAAAATGTGTCTACAAAACAGAGCACTGCTACACAAGTTAGGCAGTATTAGTTTTCCCCGTGTAATCCGTTTCCATCATCCTGTGCCTTGACAAAAAAGTAGAAATTGATGTGCAAACATCCATTTATTTCACCATCTAACTGCTTTATGGAGCAGGCATTCAAACGCACCCTCCTTTTTTTTTATCACTGACAACCCTAAACACACATGGATCATTCATATTAACAGATGCCCAAAGATCTCCTTTCAGCATTAGAGTTTGAATGAGTGAGTGCACGGCTCCAATGAGGCGTGAAAGATGGGACAGCGGCTCTGAAAACCCTGACATTGAACCAAGTGGAAAAGGAAACATGAGGGCCCCATAGGCTGCATCTTGTGGATGGGTGCTCCCTACACATGTAAATGATGTACTTTGAGTGGCCACCCCGGCACATCCTTGTATTCATGCTAAGCTGAATAGTTTCCCCAGAGGAAGGAGGGGTTAAGGACAGCAAATAGGGGTGGGCATGAGGGGTGTGGTGGGGGAGGGTTGGAAGCTTTACAGAGGGTGAAAGGGGACCTTGCTCTCTGCAAGGATTGGGTGAAAAGCCGTCTGCGTCTTGGGTTTATTTCTCTCTTAAACCCCCCCATCCCCCATCCCCGACCTCATTCCTTTTCATGCCTGCTTTTCAATAAAAAGGGGGTTCAGGGAGGGTGGGCTGTCACACATTTGTGTGAAACAGAGAAGAACACAACACTGGTGGCAGATATCAGACACCTGATCGGTCCACTCAACCCCGGTAGCAGCTGATACAAATCGCCTTTGATTGCATCCCTGTTGGCTCTGCCCGTCCTCGGTTTAGACCGCCGGCCCCGCAGATAACTCGACGGACAAGCCAGTCGAGGGTGGAAGTCAGCTCTCTTGGGTCAGAGCTGTGCCTTTTGTGCTTTCGTTTTTTCAACAGGAGTTGGTCATGCGCTGGTTTCATGTGTAGGTTGTGTACGAAGAGGGAAAAGTAAAATCATTTTGCCGTTCAAAAATCCATCCTTGATTGACAGTCCTCAGATTTATGCCTTTCTTCATGCACACTAAGCTGTGTTCATGCTGCAGATGAAGCGAACAGTAAATTGACACGCTCACAATGACAGAAATGACTAATGCAAGTTAGATTTTTTTATGTTATTCCTGTCACTTCAGGGGGGAGAATTTGAGAATCGTTTTAGAAGTCAATAAATGCCTTTTTAAGAATACTACAAGATTGCATAAAATCATATTTCACCACTTTTTGTTATGTAAAATAGAAACAAAAAGCCACTTCCCTAATGTCCAGCTTTTTTTTTTTTGTTCAAGGCCATATCAAAAGGGGGTACTGAGGTTACAAACTAGATTTAGAAAATGCCTGTTTGTGTAACCTTTTGATAACCTTTTTGCTTCATGGAAACAAGCATAATTATGTAGAAAATCCTACACACATCCCAATAACCACAATGTACAGCATTCATTTTGAACCCTCTATCAAACATGCATATTAAGTGTTCTGTGGCAAAGTTGTCCAACTGTGTTATCGTCCAGGAACTTGTGAAGAAATGTCTTGTGGCATAACTGGGTCAGGAAGTGGTCAGCACAAAACATTCTCAACTTGCTAGTAGCAGCAATGGTTTGAGTTTAGGGAAAGAAAAGGCCTAATTCAGCGAGACTTGTATGATTTCCTGAAAAACGTTTTGCAACAAGGTCTATTCTGAGAATGTATTCTGCATTGCACAAGGATGTGAGCTTCTAACATCAGTTAAAATGTATGAATGAAGCGGGAGAGGCAGGACAGTCTTTAAGTGATAGATTGTCACTTAAAGAATTACACAAAACACTTTCAAGCCATTTTGTGCTCTTTTATCCATCCAGGAGATGTGTGACAAAGACGCAACCAATTACTGTTATTGCGTTTTTTGGTCACCTAGTCCAGTGTTTTTCAACCTTTTTTGAGCCGCGGCACATTTTCTACAGTAAAAAATCCCGCGGCACACCAACAACCTAAAAAGTTACAAAATGTCACATTGTAGCATAACACAGCATATATGGTAGATCATTATTGCGCTACCTACTGGCATGGAAGAGTATTCAGTGTTTCAAGTAAACCAGATTGCTCCATCAGACAAAAAAAAAAAAGTGTTATCACTTTGTTAGAAAAATTAAAATAAATTTATGCAGAAAAGAACTAATATTTAGTTACTACTAAATATCTTATTGTGGAAAACAATAAGCTATTGCAAAACAAAACGGAATGAGTGCAGATGAGTGAGCATCAGGTTGTATCAGTATTAGTGGCTGCAGTGAGCTGCTTTCCTCTACACATCTTTTTAAAACGGGGTTGTAGATTTGATACGGCTCTCAATTCATGCTCCATGATAGAGACACAACAGCAGAAAGCCGACCTCACAGAGATCTCATAAAGATCGTCTTTTGGCGAAATGCCAAGAATCGGTACATGCGCATGCGTAACCTGTTAATGGCGGACTGTGAACATTTAAAACCAGCATTTCCTCTTGCGCCACACCTGTAATAAATACCTGTAATAAAGGTATTACACCTGTAATAAATACCTCCCAGTTTGATAAATACTGACTTAAAGGAAACATGGTGTTCATTTATTTTAATGACGACCACAAAGTGAGCAGGCTTTATCACTGCAGGGTGTTTTTCAGGCTTTTGGAAGAATATGTCCAGAGCCTCTCTGAGTCAGAAACGTCATTGATGAGCTCCAGGCTGTTTGTCTTGACCTGCAAACACATGAACTGTTGGGCTTTAACAGTGAGAGCTCATATCTTAAAATACTGATAGCTTCAGCAGCAAAATCCCATTGTGAAAAGCACGCAACATATTTTTCGTCGCTCTCTCTCTCTCTCTCCGCTGTGTCTCACCTGTGTTGCGCATCGGGCGGAACTCCGCGTGCGCGACACAGAGCAGAGCAGAGTTGTAACGTGACCCAGAAATGACATGCTGTGTAGATAAGATCAATAACATACGGCCGTTTAGTTTGTTTAATAGGAGAACAAGGTGTAGACTTGTTCTATATTACTCTGCCAGCCACTATATTGCAGCTCAGACGCTCAACAATGGAAAATCATTTGCGGCAACTAAATAATATTTTTTTGGACCAATTAAGTGAAATTGGACATTTTCCCACGGCACACCTGACGATCTCTCACGGCACACTGGTGCACAGTGGTTGACAATCACTGACCTAGTCACACACGGGACATTATGAACGCAATCAAGGATTGACATACACATCACATAACAGGACTCATTATTCCTTTTAGGTTTCTTTGAAAAAAAGAAAAGAAAGTTACATTGAGTCACACTGAACAAGATTAATTTTCACAAACTGAATCGGCTTTTATAATGTTTCCCCACCATATGTGGTCATAGAACCACAATCTTGCCAGAAAACAGACCAAAATATAGTTTATTTTTACCTGAATCACATTTTATATGATTCAAGAAGTTGCAGAAAATGGCATTCAATGTATTGATGTACAAAATAAATGACAACCAAACAAATAAACCTAAAGACTAATAGGCCGGCCAAATGTAACAAAAGGAAACGTAAAAACCCCAGAGCAACCCACAATTGGTTGACGGATCTGGGCTTTCTAACCTGAACCAACATTTACGGAAATCTAACAGAAAAAAAAAAAATCACAAAAACCACCACAACCATCAAAAACTCAGTGAACTGAGAAAAATAAATAGATCTGAATCCTGTCCGAGCACAAACTGTGCTGCTGCTGAGGGTGGAAGGGGAAAGTGAGCTGAAGTTCTTCATCATTAAGATTATTTACGACTAGAATTAGGACCACTGACATCACATGTACAAGCTTGAAAAAGACAATTTAGCGAGCAACGTCCAACCATCAGCAAGGCAAGTTTTTTCATGTAGCACATTTCAGCAACAAGGCAATTCAATGTGTTTTACAGAAAACATCTAAAGCACTGAGAATGCAAATAAAAGAAAAAGATGAAAGAACATGTAAATACAACACATTCAACATAATTGAAACTAAAAAACAAGCTAAGATATAAAAAGACGGGTATAAAATAGTAAAAGAGTAAAAGTTGTGAGAATTGCAGCTAACTGGCAGTTTCTTGGGAATTTGTTCTTGATGTGTGCAGGATAACAATGAAACGCTGAGAGGTCTTGGGGGTTCATAATTGATCAAAGGTTCAGAAATAAACCATCCAGTGCCTTATGAGCAAACGGTAGTATTCACATATCATTTATTTGACAAAACCTCAGAACTAGAGTAACGTGATCCACTGCCTTGGACTTACTGAGAACAGGAGCAGCAGCTGCTGCTGTCTCTTCCATTTCCTGTAAAGACACCATTACAGTCTACTGAAGATAAAAGCATGCACCAGTCTTTCCAGATCCTGCTGAGAGAACAAAGTTCTTACATTTTTGATGTATACTTAAGGTGATAGTGATAGGCTGACTTCGTAATTGTCTCACGGTCTGTGGTGATTAACATTGTTGAATGGATCCTCATTGGCTCCAAAAACAACTACCGTACTTTTCGGGTTATAAGCCGCTACTGCCTTCGGTCAGTGTCCCCGACAGCTCCCCGCTGTAGCCAGCTGGGGCTCCTGCTAGCGCTCCGTCACTTCCCCGCTAACTTCCGCTAGCTCCCTGAAAACCACCGAAGGTAGCGGGACCAGGCTCGACACCCGACTTGGGCAGAGGGGACGCGGGCAGTAGCAGCAGCAGCGGGCAGTAGCAGCAGCAGTGGCCGGTAGCAGCAGAAGCGCTATCTAGCAGCGCCACTAGCAGCGCTATCTAGCAGCGCTGCTAGCTTGCTACAGCGGGGGACACTGATCAGCCGTAGGAGCGGCTTATAACCCGAAAAGTACGGTACCTTTTGTGTATTTTAACACAATGCTGATACATCTAATCATGAATTTGTTCAGAGCATCAACTCAGTGGTTGTATTGGACCATAGTTCCCTTATGTAAATGTGTGTGTGTCATCTGCATACTTATGGTAACTTACTTTAATGAAGAGGCCCTGGAAAGCTCTACATATGTTGTTTGTCCATTCAGATGTATGTTTACCTTTTAGACACAAATTAGGCCTCGTAAAGTTAGTCTCAGCAATGAGATCGAATAATCCTAAAAAGGAACATTTTGTGGCTTGATGTCTGTAGTTTTTAGGGCCTTTTGGAAGACCCCTGAGAGAAGAGAAATGTCTACAATTTGAGATATCATATTCATAAAGGTGTCTCCATGTTACTGTTTAGAGTTTAAAAGCGGTGTCGTCATCTTGAGCACTTTCATTCAATTCCTTTTTTTTGACAGATCACAGTATAACTTGACTTGGCATGCTTTTTGTCATTAATGTCCTTTGCAGGGATTCTTCCAGGATTTTAGGGGCCAAAACGACGACATTTGAATTCTGAGAGTACACAAGACCACATTTCTTAAAATATGATCAGCGCACGTCTTAATGATTAATCTGGGTCTTCAAGCTTCAGTCAAAAATTGGACAAACCTCAGATTGAACTGAAAGCCGTCCTTTCTCTTAATTTTCGGCCCGACATCTGCTGGGTAAAGAAAAGTGTCACCGACTGCCACAAATGAATCACCTTATTGTTGAAATGTGCTGTACAAATAAACTTGCCTTGCCTTGAAACAAGTTAGGAAAGATTTAAGAAACTCATCCAAATTTAAAATTAAAAAAGAATCTCGGTGACCTTATCTTGCAGCAGGTGTTGCAATCACATCGATTGAGGTCATCCTTCAATGCAAAGTGTTGAATAGCAGAATGTGTTTGCGTTCCCTCCTTTCCTGAGGAGCCCAGCGAGAATATTCAAATACTGATTTTTGGCATTGATTACCATGGCAACAAAGAAGAATTTGGGTCAGCCCTGACAATAGCATGAGATGATCCAACTGACAATTGTTTTCATCCTACTGACAATTTGGTTTGAAAAACACGTGCCTTCATCATGAGCTGGAACACATCGTTCGTGTGTGTGTGTGTGTGTGTGTGTGTGTGTGTGTGTGTTTTGCACAAACAATATACACATTCTTAGTAGAGCTTTTATTCGGGCTCCATGTGAGATGAAATAACGCCTTATGTGAACAGTCCGGAGCAAAGTATGAATTATAAATGACTTATCCTGCAGATGTGGAGTGACTTTTACTTATGTTCTGTATAATACAATTTCCACCATATCCAAGGACTGACATTTTTGCTGACCAAATTAATTATATACCAAAACAACACTTGATAATGATAAAACCAATAATGACGTGTCAAAGCAACCTATACCATTCGATTGAATGGCTGATCAATTTAGAGATGTGCAGTTTACTACACAGACTATTTGGAAGAAGAAAATCATATATTTGAACCCAAACTTCCACGAACAATCTTATATCACCGCCATCCCAGCTTTCATGCATTCTATTTCATGTTCTAAAGGAGGTGCTTTGCCTGTTTCTCATTTCATTTGCAGAGGCAGTGCCAGATGAAAAAGAAAAAAGATGCTGATTTAAAGTATCTCTCATAGAATTTCCCGATAATGCACATTTGCCACTGGGCAAACAGGCTTTCAGGGACCTAGATTTCAGTCCACTGCATTAGGCAGGTCAATAAGAACAGGGCCCTTTAATTTCTGTTATCTCCATAATTACACATAATCTCCTAGTCTGTCAGTACATAAAATAAAAAAATAACATGGTTTGATGGGTATCCTGCAGGGACGGAATGATTTAACTGGAAGGCTTTTCGTTCTATTTGAGTTCTTTTAGATAAGGGATGCTTCTCTAATCTAGCATTTAGGATGTCTGTCACACATAAATGAGTTATCCCACAAGCACATTACATGCCAGTCAGAGGAGCAGAGCGATTCATGGAGGTACAGTGGGTCCATGACAGATGGATAACTTGCAAGTTCCAGTGGCGAAAATTCAGGGACTTTTAAAATTATTTCAGAAAAAAGTTCTACATGTTTTAATTCGCTGAATGAGGATCACAAACTTGCCGTGACACAATTGGGGAGTGTTGAAGTATTTTTGGTCCAGCCCAAACTGCCACTGAAAGGGTGTGCAAATGAACAAGTAATCAACATAATGAATTATAGCGAACGTATTTTGTGGGGAAAAAAGACGTTTCCAGTATTCAATGAGAACATTACCATTCGCACATGGGATAAACTTGCATGGACTGTTTTGTCAATGAGGCTTATTTGCATAGAATGGGGCCAATTTTGTGCCAAAATTATGCATATTATGGGGCTTTTGGGATGCACTTAGTGCATTAAATTGGGCAAAGGAGCATTTTTAATGCTTATTGCTCCATTCTTAACACACTCTTTCAAACTTTTCCGATACATGACAGCTGTTGTGTTTATTTTTTTGTAGAGTTTGTTTGCTGTGAGGTGACGGTGCTCGCCACGTCACCCTACCATGATTCATACTTTCTCAAAACACCTTCTATTGACTGTGTTATACCGCCATTGGCTCACTACTCTGAACCAGTCCCCGGCAGCTCGGGGCCCAAAGTGATGACACAGCTGAGTGGAGGAAAACAGTTTGCTT
Source organism: Myoxocephalus aenaeus (assembly GCA_038501785.1). Taxonomy (NCBI): domain Eukaryota; kingdom Metazoa; phylum Chordata; class Actinopteri; order Perciformes; family Cottidae; genus Myoxocephalus; species Myoxocephalus aenaeus. The sequence continues at coordinate 6,573,073 of JBAMJR010000379.1, forward strand.
CCCTTTTTGTTTTTGACGGTATGTTTGGCTAGGGCTAACATAACTAACCACACAGCTCAGTACCTCTCAGCTGTTGAGACACGGTGGAGGAAAACGGTTTGCTCAGAAGACCTGTAGCCAGAATAAACGATCCAAGTTGCGGTTATGCCGATGAGATGGAGCCAACATCTGCGTAGATTAAAATGATAACATATTGTTTTATGTGAGACGTGCGAGTGGAAAAATAGTCTAGTCAGTTATGGTTTTCCTTCATTTAATCAAACATTACAGTAGGGATCATTGTAGACACAGCGGGCGGAAATCTGTGCTCTACTAGTGCACCTTTCTAGTGGCACAGTTAATGCAGTATCAGTTAAGACTGTGTTATGGTGGCAACACGTTGAAACGTGTGATGTAACAGGAATTGGGATTTTTTTATTTTACATGAGCCCACTGCAGAACTTATTTTGACGGGTTTAGCACTAACCCAGTTTACTGTGTGCTCCAACTACTATCAGCTAACCATCCGCCCACAGCTGTAGTCCACCAGCCAGCCAAGTATCCAATGTTCAGCACACCAAATGATTAAGGGCACAGGATAAGGCTAGAGATGTGCCAGACTCATTTGAAGCTCCAGTTAATCTGCTGTCGGCGGTGCAGTTTTGTATTGCGTTAGCATTATTACAGTGTGTATCAGCTGGACAGGAGGTCTCTGGTACTGGTAGAGGCTGCAGTGGGGCTAATGGAGACTTAGCCATAGTAATTCCAACTTTAGTAGTGGCTTAAATGCCTGGCAGTGTGACACTGGAGAGGATATTTGAATACGTGGTAACTGAGTTGTAATGATATTTCAATCAGGAGAGACTAGTTACGGAATAAGCATAATTTATTACACCATATAACACAATTGCCTACAATGAATTGTGCAAAGTCTTTGGCGATTAGACTGCATCCTGTACTAGGATAAGCAATGGGGTAGAGATGCTGACATCTGCGGCAGCAGAATCCCCCAAAAGGCTTAATTTTGGTGTGCCGAAATAAAGCACAACCTGCCACCGCCACAGCAGATACCTAAGGCCCCCACCTACCCCAGCGTAAAATAGGACTAAGGAAACAAAGCAAAAGACAGGAAAGTCTCAAGGGACCGCAGACCAGGATACGGGGGTCCCCAATGACCGCAGCAGCTAGTAGTGCCGAGCCGTAATCCGGCACTACCCACAGCAGGACCCGCACAGACCGCAGGGAGCTAGCATTGGGGTCAAGACCGACCGCAGACAAGGACAGATATGGTCCTGTGTAGACCGCAGAACAGGACAGGGTGGAACAAACTACCACGATAAAGTACAGGGGGATATTAAGATCCGGAATAGAATGAGGGGGGTCTCGTCGCACACCCAAGGAATGGATAGGTGGAGTCAAGGGAGACCGTAGACAAGGATAGATAGGGTCCGGTGTAGACCGCAGAACAGACTAACGGAGGGTCTCCGCTGCGCCCCGAGCCGTGGCATAACTAACGAAGTATACAAACCATTGTTGAATATCGTCCCCTGACTTCTATGCAGAGACCGCAGAACAGGACAGGGGGTCTAGTTTAGACCGCAGGACAGATGAGCCGGGGCATATGCCACACGTGACACTCCAAGCCGGGGAAGTCCGTCCGGGAAACGAGAGGTGTCAATTACAGTATGACCGGTCACAGACGGACCGCGAAACCAGAAATGCCGGGAAAGAGAAGGTGACCTACTACGTGGGGACACGCTAAGGCCGGCAAGTGTCGTACTACGGCGGGTCGCACCGACCGGCAACTACAGTACCTGACGGACCAGAACCCGGACCAGAGCCTACCAATCTCTGCCGTGACACGACCTGGCGCAGCTATGCCGTAACCCGACGCCGAGACCAGGACCAGCGGCGGCACATCTGACAGGACCCGACCCGGACGATGCCTGTCACCTAGGATGGATCACGACCAGGACAGCCTGTCCTAATCTGCCGGGTCACCACGACAACTGGCGAACGCCCCAGACCTGACGAGCGTCATACACAGACGGGTCCCGTTCAATACCAGCGAAACGAGAATGGGTGGCGTCACACCTCTATTGTATGGATAGGAAACTGGAAGAACACGTTAAGCCAGGCAACGTTAACCTAGGAAACTGAGGCAGCAACGTAAAGCCAGGCAACGTTAAACCCAGGAAACTGAGAACAGAATACATCAGGCCCCTGATGCTGAGAAACTATTACGTTAAAACAGGCAACGTCAACCAGCGAAGTAGAAACATTACGTTAAGCCGGGCAACGTAAACCAGAGAAGGCAGGGAGAACCGTTTAAGCCAGGCTACGGAGAAGCAGGAAAAGAAAGCTTACCGTAGAAGTGGATCCCAAGGAGGACCCGTGAGCTCACAGCGACAAGAATCACGAGCATCAGGTCCCTAGCTGGAACCAGAAATGCCCGTCCCACGATCATATCAGCGTCCACGCGGAAAGACAAGTAGCGCCACACAAACCACCACCACCAGTTGTATGTATGCCGTACCCACCTACTGCAGCAAGGACCTTTTGGTTTAACAGTATGGTGTCGAGGTCTGGTCGGATGTAGGATGTGAAGGCGGAGGAGGACCACCGACCCACTCTTTGGAGGGTTGTCTTTGTTAATTATCTCGACCACTGCCTGATTATCACACATAACGGAAATGCGCTGACGTTTCCAGTGCCGCCCCCACACGAAACAGGCCACGGCCACTGGGTAAATCTCATATAGCGTGGAGGACTGCTCAAACTCCGCGAACGCGGGAGGCCAGTGGCTAGCAAACCACTGTCCCTGAAAGAACCCCCCAAAACCCACTGAGGGAGCAGCGTCAGTAAAGAATTGTAACGCGTCTGAGGAATTCACCAGATCATCATAGAAGAACGTCACCCCATTCCAATGTTCAAGCAGCAGCGCCCAAAACCTCAAGTCTGAACGGCACCCCTCATCCAGAACTACCCGATCCTGCAAATCGGGCACTGACCCTGCCATATCCAGCAACCGGGAGATAAACGAGCGTCCCTGTGGAATAACGCGCATGGCAAAATTCAGATGCCCCAAGAGGGAGAGTAACCGCCTCTTAGTCACGAACCCCTCCCCGCAACATGTTTTCGCAATCTCGCCAACGCACTCCAACTTTGCTACTGGCAGGGACGCTTTCATCTCCAGTGTATCGAGCGTAATGCCCAGAAACTCCAGCCGGGTTACCGGCCCTATGGTTTTCTGCTCCGACAATTGAACGCCGAGGGATTGGAAACCATCCTTCAGTTTGCGCAGCGAAGTGCCTGAGCTATCACGAGGGGGATCGATCAGCAAAAATCGTCCAGCAAATGCAACACGGCAGGAACCCGAACAGATGCCACTGTGAAGGATGCATCGGAACTATCTTAAATGCGTCAGTAATATCGGCCTTGGACAGCCACGCCCCTGGCCCCGCCAGTTTTAACAACTTAATGGCATTATCTACCGAGGCATAATGCAGCCCGAACGGCTCGGGAGGGATGAGGCAGTTAACACTAACAAATGGTCCATGACGGGGCGCTGACAAGTCGAATACAAGCCTCTTTTTCCCCCGAATATTTCCCCGTTGCTACGCCAACGGGACTAGTGCGAAATACAGGAAACGGTGAGGACTTAAACGGACCGATGACATATTTTTTGCTAACTTCCTTCTCAAGCAGCTGCCTGACCGTTCCCGCATCAGTCACCGCAGACTGGAGGTTTCTAGACACTAATGTCTCGGTTGGCAACGAAAGAACTCCTACCCGGAACCCCTGTGACAACCCTGTCAATAGCTGATCTACGAAAACTGAGTCTGGATGAGAGCGCAATTCGCTAGCAAGCGATTGCAGATTTATTGGCGTAGAAGGATGTACTTTCAGCAATTCTTAGAACCATGAAGCGCCCGCCCCCCCCCGGCGGCTGCTGGGTGCACGCCGAGGGCAGACCGACCGGGGATGTGCATCCCTGGAGAAAACGACACTCATGAAATGAACACACACTTTCATTGAATCGACCACAAATCGGAGGCTCTCTTCGCCTATGCACTTCATGGTCCGGAGTCTCGATATGACGCCGGACAGTAAGCCGCTGTCCCGTCCTAGAGTGGCCCGGGAGAGGTGGCTGGAACGCCGTCGATGGACACAACTCCGATTGGTGCCCGCCACCCCCGCAGGACCCGCACGCCAGCACTTGTGAGCCGCCGGCCACCATCAGCAGCACCTCTGTGTCCAACGTGCCCCAGTCCAGCCGACTGTTGTACTGCGATACGTACAACGCGGCTTTACCGGAGAACGCTTTATGATACTGGTAGAATATATTACCCCCGTATCTCAACTGAAGATCCCCGATCAGTGCTAAGTACGTGTCCAATTCAAGTCTCCTCTCTGGGTATACCGCACAAATCACGTCACGGTACACTCCGAAAGCTACCACAAATTGCCCAATGGTTAACCCCCCAACTAACCGCGGGTCTGCCGCTTTAAGCACCACAGATATGTCACCTACGGAGGCTATGCTCCTATCCCCCTCCGGGGATGGCAACAAAATGCTGATCAGATTAATGTCACTTCCTTGCAACACTTTCGCCCTGAGCCGTGAGGAAATATTCGCCGCCTGCGGAATATACATCCTACCCTGCGCTGGAACTGGGACCGCAGACGCCAGCGAATGTTGGGCGACTTCCACCGGGGCCGCTGCGCCCAGCAGCTCCGCGCTGCGATGACGCCCCAAGGAGCCCCGGGTGGCCACGCTGGTACCTGGCGCCCCCGCCAGCTCGGACGCTCTCTTCAGCGATTGCAAGCGCGCCTGGATGGTGTGCATAGAGTTTGCCAACGCCTGTAAAGTGGAGACAATTGCGTTATCTGCCGATGACGGCCCCGGCGACACTGGAGGGGAAGACCCCCGCTCCGTCCCGCTCCTCTTTTTTGCCGGCTCCCCTCGGGAAGCGCCTGCTTTCCGGCCCCTTCTCGCTGTCTTCGTCATCGTAGCTCGCGCTGGATCCCCCGCCGGGGAAGGACGACTGGAGCGCTGCCGACCGTCAGGCTCACCAGCTCCTGAAGCTGGGAGAGAGGAAGCCCCGGCGCTGGAACCACCCCTCGATCTTCGAGCTGTGCCACGAGAATCTCCCGCTCTCCTGAGGGCGAATCGCTCCGTAATCCCCGACGAGAGCTCCTGCGCCGCTCCCCCTGCGGGCTGGCGAATGGATCCACGTCTGAGTCCGACATCAACCTACTAACTAAACTACCAACGGTGAGCTACTCTAACTACTACCACCGCCTATCTTTGCCTCGGTTAGAGCTGCAAAGACAACTGACAGCCCTGCGGAGAAACCATTTAAAGTAGACACAACGCTGTGATAGGTTTAGGTAACTGGTTGGTTCATTCACGCCCCCCTAATCAGCTGATGGAGCCACCGCTGTGAGACTACCGCCTGGCTCCTGAATGAACCAGCCCGTAACTCTTGTCTTCCTTACTGAACTTGCGCATGAGCTTCATAATAATATGCAGGATTTCCGACTTCCAAAATGAATATGTTGGCAAATGGCCAGGATGCTGCTTTCGACACAGAAACATGTGCACGGATCACCTTGAGGGGTATTGGATTGATAGCAGGTTTTTTACTGTCCATTGGCTCTTTATTATTAATGTATGCCTGGTCTCTAGAGTGATGTCTTCTCTACCTAGTTCCACTCGCTAAAGGCTTTTACACATAAGGGGTATTGCAAATGAACAACACGAAAATGCTAAATACTCGCCTGCAAATTTCACGTTTCGTTCGGGTTTTCTTTGTGAAAGGTAAGAACGGAAGGAGTGGATCTAGTGCCTTTGGGCAAGGTTTAAATTGGTAAAAAAAAAGATGGCCGGCTTGGACTACGGAGCCTACGAGTTCAACCCGTTTCTCACAATGTGATTGGTTGATGAATTTATCTGCTGTGCGAAAGCTCAGAAGAAGAAAAAAAACGGTTAAAAAAATACATATTGAGGCACAAATTAATCACACACAGAAGAAAAAAAACGGCCCCGGTGTGTTCATTTTAGGTGCTGAAATTTTGGTTTGGTGGCGGGATGGGTCTCTCGTGGCCAGATGTCCTGCTGATTGTTCCAGATGTTTCTGTGGCCTGATGCAGTAAATCATGGGAGGCCATGATGATCCCAATATTAGCTTCCACCCATTCGATTGCAACGCCCATGCAAATGTTCTACAGAGATGCTAAAAAGTAAGAGGATTGGTTGTACAAACAAATGTTCCAGCGACTGCACTGATTGTACCAATCAATGTTTTTTTTTGTCGGCATAATGGCTGCATCCAGATCCAAGATCCCAATATTCTAACCAGCCTTAAAACCAAGGATTAATCATGAAAATTTAACGGTTTTACTATTTTGTGGGCACTAGATGTGAGTTCCCACAATGTAACTGTAAACAGATGTGTCCCTGCAATGTGATTATTCCTTATACACGTATACATATAATGTTCCTGTGCTTTGGCTTTGCAGAAATTCATTGATTTGATTATGTTAAATGATCATCAACCCCTAATTTGATGGAAAATTGATTAGTGGCACTCAGGCTTGCAACAACCACAGTTATACAACATGTAAATCACTGATTGCAACACCACAGCTGAAACAATAGACAGACCTCATTGTTCCCATTTTAATTACACTTGATCTTGCTTCACAGCACTTTACAAACACACCCGTCTCAAAAGTATAATCTGTTACGACTACCGAGATTTAGATAACCACCTGAAATAGATTGAATCTGACTTCCAAATGGGCTCCAGTGACAAACTGGTTCATGATTTTTGTTTTATTGCAGTCGAATGTGGTTAGCGTTTCCTCACGTGTGCAAACCACTGGGTGTGTGTGCTTCAATGGTCATGTTATTTTGCCAAGGCTATGAAGTCGTTTATCAAAGGACCCCCATACATACATATGTATGCATGACGAGAGGAGATATATGGTATTTATTTGATTAAGGAGACCTTTGACAAAGGAGCCAGTACAGCAGAATGACAGCTGAAGCTCTGTGGGTTTACACACTGCATAAAGCTCATCCTGAGGGACCGACGTCTAGTTGGAATTTCAAGCAGTCGGGAGCGCACGCAGCTGAGCCATCGCTGCTGGAGAAACTGACGAGATGGGAGCTTTTTCAGGTCACTTACATATTCAGCGTAGTAGATGCAGATTGGGCAGTTCTTGTTTGTGGTGAATATCAAACAGTAGCCCAAAACCTACTCTCTTCAACCGAACAGAATGAAGAAGCACGACAAACTCTGGAAGCTGTCACAGCTGTAAGTATAGAAGACGAACAACCGCCGGGCCTAAAGGACAGGTCTTCAGGGGATGACGGTAATTGCAATATCTTCTTATTTATTGTATGTCTCAATTAACAATCAACATTGTCCTGGTTTCCAAAATATAAAGTAATTGCATCCTCCGAATAACAAAACTGCCATTACACTGCCAATATGTTGGCAGTGTAATTGGGAACCACAAAAACAAACATTGAAAATAAAACATTTTGTATTTTATACTGACTGAAAGGAGACTGAAATTGACAGACTATCAATTGGTCAAGCACAAAGCCATTCTTCTGTGAAGGACATTTGAATCCAAGATCATAATGAGAAACCTCCGATAAACTAATCGCGGTCCTTGCACTTTATAATTAAATGCATGTCATTACATCTTCACATGACCAGCTGTAGCACGTGCGCTGGGTGAGTGCAGGAACAGCAAAGGTGCTGAGGGCGGACACAGACTGTGAAAAAGAGAAAGTAATAGTGTGCTCACACAGTGGAGTTGCTCACAGAAATTGAGTGTCAATTTATGCTCAACTCACAGACGTCTGGAATGCTCCCTTCCTTTCTGCTCTCCTTCAACTCTGGATAAGACACGGTGAGGATGATTGAACGGCTTTTAACCAATCAATAATCTGCTTTCTGCTACGATATCATTGATTGGCTGGTTTGGTAAAATTGGAGAGGAATCGGCTGACTCGCCGCTTCCACGCCCCATAAAGCCGCGGTCACGGTCGTCTCGGGATCGTAATGCTACTTTTCCACTATAGGTAGTTAATTAAATTGAGGTCGTTGCAAACGCTTCGGATGATTCAGAAGTACAGGGCATTGGAGGTCTGAACGCCATCAGAGACACGCCCCCTGACCTGTTACATAGCTTAGATACTAGATACCCAACAGTTAAACCTAATGTGTTTCAAATGGACTCTAGATATCTAAAGGTTGTATTTCATATGCCGTTTTAGGGAGTGCGTGACTTTGCCAACTGTGTGTGCTCAACTTTAAGAACGTAATCATTGCAATCATACCGCACAAAATATTGTTTTACAGGTTGTGTGTCAAACGGGGACAAAAACTAACAACCCACAAACTGAAATAAGAAAACCGCCATATTTTTTCTCTCAAGCCAGTCATAATAGACTTGTCTTTTTAGGGAGGGAGCCTTAAAGAGACAGGCGCTAAAACTGAGCCTTTGAGACCGAGGGTGAATAGAGGTACATTAAGATATGACAAAAATAATGTGTTTTCTGAACATTAAAGTACGTAAACAGGCTCTAGTAGAAACTTCCAAAAAAACGAAAGTCTTCTTTTAGAATATCTTTTTGTGAAGGTTTCTAAAGCTTACACTTGGCATTCAACATAATTTATTCAGATATAAAAAAAATTATAAATATGAAATAGTTGGATGCGGTTTAATATATAACTGCTGGCATTTTTACTTTATTACACACAATGTCTGGTTAGAGGTACGTCTTAACATTCACCTCTTTTACAAATAGAAGTAAATAACACCCACCACGGTGCACAATAAAGTGAGTTATATTGATTCAAGCGTGGTTGTCATATGCCATACCCGTCGCGGCAGCACACTCCGAGATGCTCTCCGTTCTGCCTCCTCCTATTTGGTAAATGGGAACAAGACAATCCCTTGAAATCTTGGTGTGTCGCAGAGTTCCAAATTGTAAATGGAAAAATAAGCCACATACACAAAAAAACAGCTTCTGTCACCATGTGCATGCTGGCAAAAGGATGATGATAGAGAGAGAAGAACAAAGCACCCTCCTTCACACACATTATTTAGCTTGGCATGTTATGAATCTATTACAAATCCTTTCATAGCATGCTCAAGAAGAATACCCTTGCGTGGTAATGTGCTGAAAGGCTATCGCGCTGCAGCAGATGCCCGGCATCAGTGTGGGAGTGCGTCCCTTGACAAGACTTTCCGCAAGCTGGGTTCATTGACGTCGACGTTCCCGGGGACGGCCGTGGAATCAAAGCTGTGTCGCTGCTTCGTTTGCCCGGCACTCCCTCCGGCACCGCTGCGAGGTGAAGACAATACCCGAGCAACTTCCTCGGAGCGGTGCAGGAAAGGGCGAATAAATGCGACTGATGATGCACAAAGGGAAATGTAATGAAGGACCTGCTGGGCCAGATGATCGCCTTTGATGGCGTTTGTGGTATTAAGTGACGAGCATGTTAACCATGGAATAGAGTACGACACAGTCGGATAAAACAAGTGGTAATTGTGCCAGTGGTGGAAAGTAACTCAGCACATGTATTCAAGTTACTTGAGTCTTATAAACCTCTACGTTGCTCCGTTTCAGAGCAAATTGTGAGAATGAGTCCATATTTATTTCTGGATTCAAGGTTTTGCATACAAAACATTATGGTCTTAGAAAAATATGATGCATTTGTATTTTTGAAACACAATTTTCGGACCTCAACCAACTTCATTAAAATGATGCTTATCTGTGTTTTCTATGAATTGATGTTGTCACCTTGTAATGCTTTATGCTGATGCCCTTGGCCTGTTTGTTTGTTGTTGTTTGCATAATTTATTGATGTATGGTAACTCTTGTGTGCTTCTGTTGTATTCTATGTACTGTACCCAGGGCGTCCTTGTGAACGAAAGCTTCCACTCAACGGCTTTCCTTGCTTAAATACAGGTTATAATACTATTTGTAATTGATTAATATAATAAAGATAGCGACATGAAAAGTGGCCATTCCTCACCAAAATGCATTTTTCAGATTGTTTTTAATCATTATCTTAAGAAACAGAAGCATTTCATGAATATCTAATCTTTTTATAGTCTAAAATTTCAAAATCACAAAACTTGGTGATGCCTGGTTTTCACTGGACAGCATTTGGCTAATGCAGAGCTTCAATTGGTAATTGTCACCCTGGTATTGTTTTCTTTATTAAAAGGCTCTACATATGTACTAAACCACTTCAAGTGAAGTCTAATATGACTGCCAGACCACTGTTTGGCTGCCGCAAAATATGGTTTAAAAGCGACCACTGCTCCTTTCCATTGGCAGTGCACAGTTACTTATATTTCATGCAACAACAACTAGTTTAAACAGTTGTCGAGAGGGCTCAAGAGTCGAGCCATCATCTCTAAACAACTCACCGTGGTTTATTGATTGGCTCAGCTGGCTGTGTCCAGGCTCAGTCAGTTCTTCTGAAATATTGCCGTTTAAACTGAGATTGCTGAAATTCAGGTCGGCGTCGCGAGGCTATTTGACATCTGTGTGAAATGGCGTTGGTGACGCGTCGGCCCGTCAAACATCCAGAGCGTCTCAGCATCTCGGTAAATCTCGGCCTCTCTGGCACTCTGCCACTTCAGAGCGTTTTAACTACCTCGCCGGACCCTTGCGAGCGAAATGGAGAACCAATTCCCCGTGGGTCCTGCATCTTGATAGGCTGTCTGCTGGATTCACAAGTTCCTCAAAATGGGCCCAGTTCCCCTGACTCCCCAAAGCTGGACTACATCTTTTACATCTCTTTTCACTGGGAGATTTTATTCTGGAAAACCTCCTCTTGAGAATGTATTGCAACTCTGTTGTCAAAGAATGAATATATAACCGTGAAGAAGAAGAAAAAGGCAAGTTTCAATCCATGCAACTGCTAGTTTTGTGTCCTATGTCTTATGCCATTTTATTCCATGGCCAATTTCTTCATCCTGTGGCCCTTCCAGAATCCCTAAAATCTCCAACGCTAAATTGGTTTGAAAATAACGTCTTTTTTCTGGGGATGTTGACATTTGAGAGACGCTTGTCACTCAACACTGACAATAAATGCCCCCGAGACGAATCAAATGTGCTGTGAAAAGAAAAATGAAAAAAAATTGACACAATAGAACTTCTGTTCTGTTGGCTCCATCAGACCGTGACCTTCAGCAGCCACTGGTGCTCTGCAGCCGAGGGCTGTGCCGGTTGGGATGCAGGTTGATTGTGCCCTCCGGGGTTAGAAGTGAGTCACCGCCCCCCGAGCGAAGGAGTTCAAGTATCTCGGGGCTCGTGAGTGAGGGTAAAAATGGAGCGTGAGGCTGGAATCGAAACCCAGAATGTTGCGGTTCTCATCCTTCAACCCTCCACAATTGGATGCTTGGTCAGGACCCTTGGCTTCGTATTCGGCCGCGTCAAGCGACGACGCTCCACCACAGTCGCAGTGAACACTTGGTTAATGTTGAGTTAGGTTCATGAGAACCGTCGAGGTCGGGCTGGCTGTAGCCACACGGCTGCCGAGGCACTCCATCTCTCACGAGTGAGTCATCAAGTCTGTAGTTGTTAGCCTCAGTGTTTTTAAATCATATATACATTTTTTTTTTTGCAACAATCCCTCAAATAACATATTTTTTTCCGGTGATCTACCTGATGATGCAATGAACTAAAAGCACAGAGCAAGTCTCTTGCTGGTGGATGCAAACACTCGCCAGAGACTTTTTACAACCTGGAAACCAAAGTTTGTTGTTATTATTATTATTATTATTATTAGCTTATCTATAAAACATTAATACAATTATGAGCTGTTAATAAAAACCAATTGCAATTCATAAATAATTCAAAAAAGACATCTTATTAGAAAGTGGTTCCAAACCATATAATGTCTTAGCATGTGAAGCAGGGGTGATATGACTGCAGCCTGACCTTCTAATGCCCCACAGGCCCATCAACCAGCCACAGACCATCATCTCCCCCTCCCCCAGTCCATCGGGGGCTCACGCCTCCCCAGTGACGACCCTCACTATTCTGGAGAGGGACGTCAACAGGCTCTTTAAAAAGCAGAACCCCCGCAAAGCTGCGGGCCCGGACTCTGTCTCACCCTCCACCCTGAAGCACTGTGCTGATCAGCTGTCTCCGGTGTTCACTGAGATCTTCAACACCTCCCTGGAGACATGTCACGTGCCAGCCTGCTTCAAGGCCTCCACCATCATCCCCGTCCCCAAGAAACCCAGGATCACAGGACTCAATGACTACAGGCCCGTCGCCCTGACCTCTGTGGTCATGAAGTCTTTTGAGCGCCTGGGTCCTGTCCCACCTCAAAACCCTGACTGACCCACTCCTGGACCCTCTGCAGTTCGCCTACAGGGCCAACAGGTCTGTAGACGATGCTGTCAACATGGCCCTCCACTACATCCTCCAGCATCTGGACTCACCAGAAACCTACGCCAGGATCCTGTTTGTGGACTTCAGCTCTGCTTTCAACACCATCATCCCGTCTCTGCTGCAGGACAAGCTCTCCCAGCTGCACGTGCCCGACTCCACCTGCAGTTGGATCACAGACTTCCTGACTGACAGGAAGCAGCACGTGAAGCTGGGGAAACACGTCTCAGGCTCTCGGTCCATCAGCACCGGTTCCCCCCAAAGGCTGCGTTCTTTCCCCTCTGCTCTTCTCGCTGTACACCAACAGCTGCACCTCCAGTCACCAGTCCGTCAAGCTCCTGAAGTTTGCGGATGACACCACCCTCATTGGACTCATCTCTGGTGGGGACGAGTCCGCCTACAGGTGGGAGACTGACCACCTGGAGACCTGGTGCAGCCAGAACAACCTGGAGCTCAACGCTCTGAAGACAGTGGAGATGGTTGTGGACTTCAGGAAGAACGCAGCCCCACCTGCCCCTCTCATCCTGTGTGACTCCCCCGTCGACGCTGTGGAGTCCTTCCGCTTCCTGGGCTCCATCATTTCCCAGGACCTCAAGTGGGAGCTGAACATCAGCTCCATCGCCAAGAAGGCCCAGCAGAGGATGTTCTTCCTGAGGCAGCTGAAGAAATTCAACCTGCCGAAGAAAATTATGGTGCACTTCTACACTGCCATCGTTGAGACCATCCTCTGCTCCTCCATCACCGTCTGGCACACCGCAGCCACTGCCAAGGACAAGGCCAGGCTGCGGCGCATCATCCGCTCTGCTGAAAGGGTGATTGGCTGTAATCTGCCATCCCTCCAGGACTTGTTCGCCTCCAGGACTCTGAGGCGAGCCAGGAAGATTACAGCTGACCCCTCTCACCCTGGACATAACCTGTTCGAGTCCCTGCCCTCTGGCAGGAGGCTGAGGTCCATCAGGACCAAGACCTCACGCCACACAAACAGTTTCTTCCCGTCGGCAGTCGGGCTCATCAACAGGGCCCGGGTCCCCCACTGATTGACTCTGTCACCCCCAGGACTATTTTTATTTTTATTCTTATTTTCATTTTTATTTTTCTCTTCTTTCTTTCCCCTTACCGGTCACTCCTCTGCACACTTCATATTTAAACACTCATGCCACAACATACACTTTTAACTTAAACACTCGTCACTTTAACATACACTTTAACTTAAACACACATGTCACTTTAACGTACACTCACATTAACGTATCTGTTGTCTGAGCACTTTATCTTATCTTACACTTATTTTAATACCCATTGCACTGTTGTTGATTGTTGATTGTTGTTTGTCTCGTCTATGCACCTTCCGCCTCGAACAATTCCTCGTTTGTGAAAACATTCCTGGCAATGAACTGTTTCTGATTCTGATTCTAAGGAGTAAAAACATGTGTGCTGCACGATTGCCACACAGTTATAGACATGGTTGTCAGTTACTTTCTCGCATCCCTCTCCTCCTCCTCACCCATTCTCTGAAGCTCTTTTTTTCATCCTGTCTTCAGACGGCGTGCACTATTCACACTTTATATCCTGTTCATTATCTGCCCACCCACTCCTGTATCGGTTAGCGAGGGCTTTGCAGAATCACCGAGCCCGAGGCGGTGCTGCTGATGTGACGAGTTCACATTAAAAAAAAAGGCAGGAGAGAACCGATTGATAAGTGGGATAACAAGTCAGCAAAAAAAATCACCTGTAGGATATGCTGTCAGAAAAAAAAAAAAGTAGCAGGTTTAATAATGCAAAAACGATCACACGTTTGCATATAATTCAAACTGAAGAACACAAATAAAAGGGGGTTGATGGAATCACTGAACTCGCTTCGACATTGGCTGGGTGAAAAGAGCTGATTCGTCTGCGTATGTGTTGGGGGGGAGGAGGGGGAGGAGGGTCTGTGTGTGTGATGTGGCAGGCAAGAGACTCAGGATGATGATGTGCGTGTGTGTGTGCGTGCGTGCGTGCGCGCGCTCGTGTGTGTGAGAGAGAGTGACGGAGAGAGAGGGAGAGGCAGGTGGAAAGGGGGAGGTGTCTGGGGTGGTCCAGACAGTCGGTCCTTGTGTCGCTACCTCACACACGCTCAGCCTCTGCGCATCATTTTAAAAAGGGGAGCCCTGCTGTCGCCTTTTTCTTCTTCTTCTCTTCCTCCTCTCCGACCGGCTGCTTCACAATAACACAACCGCTCCAGCGTGTCCGCACCACTTTTCTTTTTTTTTTTATATTTTTTTAAATATAGTCTATTTTTCCTCTCTTTTTTTGCGTCCGAAGCCGGTTTCAACTTAAACCGACTCGCACCCACCGTTACATGGGAAAATACGGCTCCGCCAGGCGCATTTATTCTCTCCAACCCGAGAGGTGGAAAACGTTTGAGGACTAAAGGGAGAGAGAAAAAGAAGAAGCAGTGATTCGGGGACGTGCAGCGCACCATGAGAATACTACAACTACCAACAAGGTATAACGGGAGTTACTGCGATTTTCGCTCCATCATTTCACTGTGCTCCATCAGATTTACTCAGGGTTTTTTATTTATTTTTACATCGTGATTCTAATTCTTTTTTAAACACTTGCGGCTGGGTGGGATGCGTTCATTCGCGCCGTGTTGTCTTATCGCAGCGTTTTGGTAAACGATATCTGCATCGCGGAAAGATATCTTGTCAGGAAGCTGCAGTATATAGTGGGCTTTTCTTTTCATTCTAAATGGGGATGAGAAGAGAGCATTGGCGCTCTCTGTATAAGCATGAGTCGTCAGAGTTGCTGTCAGTATTTGGTGTAAAGCAAAAACCACCAACCCCCCGTCAGCCCTTTCACACAGCCAGAGTGGGAGGAGAATTAGATTTTGTGTCTGCTTTTCACAAAACAAGTCTGGGATTTTCTTCATTTTTTTTTCTCTCCTCAGATGCTGTTTATTATAGCCTTGATCCACGCTGCTCTGGAGTCAGAAGAGATACCTCCTGATGCATCATTTCCTTTTGGACCTCAGAGGTCTCGTGCATGCTCTTCGGAAGTGATGATGGTGAGCCTTTTTTATTTTACTTACACCGACAAAAGCTCCCCTGCATCAAAGCGACCGGCATGTGACACTAAAGTGTTTAGAAACCAATTAAAACATGTTTTGTTCTCACTCTGAATGGAGCAGGTTTTCTTTTTAAGATCTAACTCTACACTTGCAGCATAATTTCCCCTTGACATGACATTGGCAGGCAAGCTTAAACTATTGTTTACCTTTTGTGGGCTGGCGATTTGCTCCCCCGTGATGAACAAGTGGGATACAGCACAGAGCTCAGACTCTACAATCAGGCCAAACAAGGTCCTTGAAGTAGATGCAGACATGTTGGAGAAGACAGAGCAATGTGGATGTATGGGCTGTTACTGCAGTATAGTCTGTGGTATAGTGTACTTCAAGTAATCACTGTCCCTAATGATGATTATATGGGGCGTTTTGGTGCATGTTGTACCCATAAAAGCATGCTACTAGACCAGGATATTTGATTTGACATTGAAAGAAAAGCTATTTTAAAGCATTGGGGAAAGAAGAAAAAAAGTCTTTCCATTTTTAGATACTGTATACGGCCTGTTTTAGTCTCTCTGACTGCTGTACATGCTTTTGGCAGTCAGTGTCAGCCGATTGGATAGGAACCAAAAGTTGGAGCTCTCCTCTTTATCTATTTTCATTTTCAAAAATTAGGCTGTAGCAAATGAAGGCGCAACGGGAGACAAATTTAATGATTAAGTCACGGGGACTCTGACTCGCGGGCCACAGCAATCTCTATTAAGGGCTGCTCGTGTTCTGTTTCTTCTTCAGCATATAGTAAATCTTCAACCCTGCCTTCAACATGAGTGTGAAAGTGAATGAAAATCTTTTGTCCCCGTAATCATAAATAAATTACAGCCTTCATATTCAACCCGGTGGTGACTCACCCTCAGTTCTAAAATCAATCACAATTCAAGTGGTCCCACCCTTAATTGGCATATTCCAATGAGATTTCACGGTAACGTTCTCCTCTCTCCACTGCACTGTGTCCAATCATAGTGTCACATATGTGCTATCAATCGTCGTTTCAGGGCAGGGAGGGATCCTGTCGGGGTAGAAACAATCGAGAAAGACATTCAAGAACTGTTAGACCCCCAAAAGGCCTAATGAAATAACAAATGCGCTCGTTTCCAAAAATAAAAGACATTATTTGTTCACAGGGAGGAGCTGGCATGGACCGCTGTGTCTAAATGAAGTGGTTCAGCCATGCAATGTTCCTGGAAGGCAGTGATTCTACTGGCCTTGGCCTCCATCGCCATCCAGTACACGGCCATCCGGACGCTCACCTCCAAGCCTTTCCAGCTGTGCCCGTTGCCCAGCCCCCAGAACTGTGGTCTCGGGGGCCAGGAGACCGACCCCCCCTTTGAGCGGGGAGCAACGGGCGGTGGAGGCTGCGACGACTACCCGTACTTCACCATCAATGCCACGCGCAAAACGCACATCCTGGTGCTGGCCACCACCCGCAGCGGCTCCTCCTTTGTCGGCCAGCTGCTCAACCAGCACCAGGATGTGTTCTACTTGTTCGAGCCCCTTTATCATGTCCAGACCACGCTGATCCCACGCCTGTCGCACAGCCGCAACGCAGCGGACCGCCGCGTGATGCTGGGCGCCAGCCGGGACCTCCTGCGCAGCCTGTACGGTTGCGACCTTTATTTCCTGGAGAGCTACATCAAACCGACGCCCACCAACCACACCACCGATAAACTGTTCCGCCGTGGCGCCAGCCGGGCGTTGTGCCAGCAGCCCGTGTGCGACGCCTTTGGTCCCGCCGACGTGAATGTTGAAGAAGGGGACTGCGTGAAGAAATGCGCGGCCCTGAACATGACCTCAGCGACGGAGGCGTGCCGCGAGAGGCGGCACGTGGCGATCAAGATCGTCCGGGTGCCGGAGATCGGAGATCTGCGCGCTTTGGTGGAGGACCCGCGGCTGAATATCAAAGTGATTCAACTCGTCAGAGACCCGCGGGGCATCCTGTCGTCGCGGATCGAGACGTTCAGGGATACGTATCGTCTGTGGCGGATTTGGAGGGCCACGGGGCGGCGACCCTACAATCTAGACTTGAGTCAGCTCACAGTTGTCTGTGAGGACTTTCTCAGTTCTGTTTCAACTGGTCTCAGCCACCCGTATTGGCTGAAAGGGAAATACATGTTGGTTCGCTATGAGGATTTGGCCAGGAATCCGCTCCTCAAGACGAAGGAGATCTATGACTTTCTGGGGCTGCCGTTGGATAAAAACGTGGAAGACTGGATACACGCAAACACTCGGGGCAGCAGCGAGCCCTCGGCCAAACACAAGTTTGGAACGGTGAGGGACTCGGCGGCTAATGCCGAGAGTTGGCGCTTGAAACTGTCACACGATATGGTAGAATACACACAGACGGTTTGTCAAAAAGTACTCCACCAGCTGGGATACAAGGCGGTGAAATCGGTAGAGGAACTGAAAAACATGTCCCTCTCACTGGTGCAGGACAAAACTTTTGTACCCTTTTTGTAACAAAGATAGTTCTCTAATGACTATTTTTGATATATTTATAATTGTTGCCTTATGATTTCCTCCGTGTGGGTCTTTTGTTTCTGTAGTTTTGTTTCTTGAAATTTGCACTAAAGATTTTGAATGCACCGAGGGACCTGCGGATGATTTCCCCTCATTGTTACAGAACAGCACACTTTAAAACACAGAGTAATCAAATGAGCTAGTTTACAAATGTCTCATTATTTAGTTTTATTTTCTTAAATAGAACAAGGCGCCGTCTTCATGAATTGTCCTGTATTGGCTCAACAAAAGTAAAACGTTGCCCTTCGAAAAACACGGGATGGGAGTGGGGAGGGGGGTCGCGGTGGAGCGCACATGTGTGTGATGGGACATTCGGACTGTACAAGCCCTACTGTGCGATAAATAGTGAATGTCGCAGTCAACCTTTACCACTATGGCATTTCTATCCACGTGGGAAGAGAAGATATACTTCTGACAGATGACACACTTGCAATGTATAATTGCAGACAATTAATAGGCTCTCAAGTTAAAGGGACAGAATCCCACTGGAGGTCGTGAGTGTTTCACCAGAGGATTTACAACCATCTGTGACAGACAAACACACACACTAATGAGAGATAATGTCAACATTTTAATTACTGTAGGTGTTTAGAGAATACACCCAATTTTCCAAGATGATTAGGGCATTAAAAACATGGATGTAGACACAACATAGGTCCTGATTCAAGTACACACCTAAGCTCTCTGATGAACTGTATTTTTGTTTGTTTTATTTATTACTTTTTTAATTTGTTGTCCATTTATTCTAAATCATTCACGATGTGAAATGAACATGGCCTTCTGTCTTCGATTAAAATTGTGAAAGCTATTGTCGTCCATTGAAACAGTAAAAGGATGTCCTTGTTTTTATGTCACCAGATAGGCAGGGAAGGCATTAAAACAGAAAACATCCCCGGACAAAAATAGCGTATGCATTCTCTCTCAAGTACAACAACAAAATATCTCTTTAACGGTTCATGATGGATCTATGTTTGTCCTCCACATGAAAGATTCATAACTGAGGAAGACATATCTTTGTAGAACAGGTTGCACCGCAGATATTCCTCCTTTTTTTTTCTTCTTTTTTTCCCGGATGAGTGGATAGCTTACACGTTACAACCACATTTAGATCACATATAAAGAAGAGAGCATTACAGTAATGACTCTCCATAATCTGGGACAAATCCTCTGATCGTTAAAGTAGCGGTTGTCCTGCTGTTTCGACCAGGCAACGTGAAAGGGTGGAAGTTCACGGCTGAAATATAGTACGCCCAACGCATCACTTTTTTTTTTAATCTTTAGTTTTTTTGTTTCACGCGGGACACAAACAGAGGTCTCCTGGTGAAAGTCCTGTGTTTGTTTGTCCCGGGCTCGGCTTAGCTCTTCTAGAGATTTGAGGTCTCGTCCATTCGTTCACAGCAAAAACAGACTATTATATTTTGCAACGTCATACCAGCAACATCACGTCAGTTTTGATGTCTGTGTCAGTAGAATATGTCACAGACATGATAATATGTATTTCTTACTCAACTGTTTCCTTTTTTTTAAATAGAAGCCCTCCAGCCTCTTTCTGTGGGTTTTATTCTGAGATATTCGGCGGACGTTGTTGTGGAAAACGCAATGAAAGCGTACCGACTTTTAATTGATGATTGTTTTTATTATTATTATTATTATTATTATATAAAAATGAGCTCACGCTTCTGATACTCCTCCTCTTCTTTAAAATAAATATATATTACTTTTGTCATTAAATTAAATGAAACATTCTTGCCAAGGCAGCTTGCCTGCTGGTGGTGTACCAAGCAGGTTGGTGTCCTCTTTTTTTTTTATCCTACTCCTTAAAATAATGCTGAACATACTGGACGGTTGCAAAAACAGAAATACATAACATTGTTGTTCAGTATTTCTCAACAGAATCACAAAAACTTTCCTCAACTCAAGCCCAAAGTCAAATTGAAATGATTGCCAGTATCTGCCGTTAAATTGTTATAAGCAGTTTGATATAGCACACACACACATACACACACACACACACAGCAATGTTCTGGTACAGTTGGTTTATTTTTGACGGCATGTTTACCTGCTTGAGCAGTGGTTAGTTTTGCCAAACTGCAGAATACGTGATCACCTCACGCTGTGCACTGCTTTCCTGAATCTCTTTCTATTACTGTAGCAGCTTAAATTGAGTGTTGGTTCACATTAAGTAGCACAGAAACTGTCATGGGTTTGTGCACAACAACACACAGATGTGCTTATAAAATGCAGAGGGATATTGGTAAACACGCTGCGTTCAATATGTTGACCATATTGGCTCGTACGACAGAGACAAAAACAGGGCCGATTGTCATTGATAGCAGAATTAATCGTCACTTTGATACAGAAACCGTCAGTCTAAAAAGGTATAAACTAATGTACAGTTTGACAGAAGAAATTATCCTGTTGTTTTTTTCAGATCCGCCATTCTATCAACAGACTGTGATAATTAGTTAGTGAAATTCTTAAAATATTTTTGATGTGCAGGTATGCCTGAGAAAACATCAAAGTCTTGATAATTTTTGTTTGTTTTGTTTCTCTTTTGATTTGGTCAATTTGGCTTTTTTACAACCCCGACTTTGAATTTTCCACCAGTGGCATCGCTGCAGGTATCCATCCGTGCAGCGGAACAACATGGGCCAGAGACGTCCATTCATTTCCATGCAATGACCACTTGTTTACCCATAAGATATACACCCTGTGAATGGCTCATCAGTATTGGTGACCGGATGTCCATTGAGATGCAGAGCACAAACCTTTGATCCTCCTCCGTGCCGAGGCTGGAGGCAAACTCTCTCTCCCTCTCTCTCTTCCCGCGCTTCCTCCATCATCCACCTCTTTCTTTTCTTACCGAGATCTCAGGGGATTGTCCCTTTGCTTCGGCGCTCACTCTCTGTTTTTCACTTTACCTCTGAATCTTTTGGATGTGCTTGGCATACATTCGGAACAAAAAAAAACTGCTGCAAAGCTGGGCGTGAACATGCATATGATTTTTTACTATGAGCAATTATAGGTGGAGTTTGACATTTTGGGACGTACGCTTATTTGCTGCCCGTCGGAGAGAGTGGGATTAGAAGATTGATGCTTCTCTTTAGTCTGTGTGTTGATTACGAAGCAACAACAAGCAGCTGCAAGTTAGCTTAGCTTAGCACAAAGTCTGGAAACAGTTGGAAACCACGTAGAGAGAACTGGATAAGGACCCTTGCTCAGTGGTGCATGAAACCAAAATATTACCTGGACCTTCTGGCGATCCAAATCTACGGGCCCATAGTGGAAGCACACTAGCATTTCTTTTAACCTCCAGCCTCCCACGTGAACATAAGTCACGATTCAGCTGCTTATAAGGGCAGCTGATAATAAATAAGGGGTATTCAAGTGTTTTAACTGGAAAGATAATATAGCTGAAAATAAAATAAAAAAACAGGGCTGCATGGTGGTGTAGTCACCTCACAGCAAGAGGGGCCCGGGTTCGGTTCCCGGTCTTGGCAGTGCTTCTGTGTGAAGTTTGCATGTTCTCCGGCGGGTTCCCTCCGGGTTCTCGGGCTTCCTGCAGTCATGTGGCTCAGGGTTAATTGGACTCTAAATTGCCCGTAGGCAATGGTTGGATGGTTTTCTGTTTATATATGTGCCCTGCGATAGACTAGCGACCTGTCCAGGGTGTATCCTGCCTTCACCCAATAACAGCTGGGATCAGATATGCGGTTCGGAGAATGGAAAAAGTTATTTTGGGCCCAGTGGCATTATGGGACAGACTCTGTAATTCCACTTCCAAATTGGCTTCAAAGCCGGCTCTCTCTCTGGGGCCTTTGGTGAAACAGCTAGCTTGCCTCCCGCAACAAAAAAACAACAACTAGCAGTGTTTTAAAAGCTGACTAATTAACACAGTGCAGCTCATCTGTTTGTTCTGTATGAAATCTGAAGCATCAAAACATTAGATTGCATCTTTACACAGGGACATTTTTTTTTTTTTTTGGCTAGCTTCCCTGTCTCCAGTCTTTATGCTACCTCTAAGCTAATCAGCTGCTGTCTGCAGCTTCATATTTACTGTCCGAGCCAAATGGAGAGTGGTTTTCAACCTTCTCGTCTCACTCTCCACCATATTTGTCCCAAAAATGTCAAACTCGTCCCTTTAATTGTTCAAAGAAATTGTATGCATGCCACGTACACACGCCGAGCTTTGCAGCCTCTTTCAGTCTCAGAATAAAATAAGGGAGCACGGTCGTGGAACTGTTCCAAGCTTTTGTAGGACGGTCTTTTAGTTTTTAACCTGTCCAGCGTCAGTAAATCTCTCTTTATGGGCTTTAATGGATTCAAGAGTCCATCAGCAACTCCAGCCTCTGAAAGCTAAAACTGGATTGTGTTTCGCTGCGTCATTTATATCTCATTTATTCATTGCAAATAAACGAGAGCTAACATCATCGGGCAGTTCATCAACGGCCTCTGCGTTTGAGCGATATCCCAGCTGAACATGCACATTTTTTTAACTGAAGCTCTCAATTAAACTCAACTTGACAGTTTGCCGCTAATGGTGCCCTCCCTCGAAGCGTCCAACCCCGGGAACACAGTTTTGCAGCCTGCCTCCCATGTGTCGGGCGTGTCTCTGGGCTCTCGCTGAACCCCGCGTTTGGCATTTATCGTGTCCCAGGACTGAACATATGGTTCACCAGCCCCTCGAAGAAAATACAGCAAATCCTTATTCCTCTGCGTCTCTTTCTGTCTTCTTATTCTCATCCCTTCATAACGTGACCTTAATAACCTGACCCCGTGTGACTGCATGACGGAGCAGAAAGATATTCGCTTCCTTGCGCCCGCTGTTTACTGAGCTGAGCTGACGGAGCATGTCCTGGCAGCTAAAAAACAAAACAGAAACAACACTCGTTAGTGAGCAAAGGATGCTGAAAGAGAAGGAGATTCTTGAAGAGTGTGGAGGAATAAAGTGATCATTCTAACAAAAGGCAGTCTGAGATGAAAGTCTCCTGTTAGTAGGTGACATGCTTTGCCTTTTGCCTTTTGTTTGCGTGCAAGAGTCTGTGAGTGTTTGCAAGCATTTCTGCTCCTCGGTGGGACGTAGCACTATGCGGAAAGCTCGCTGAACTGAACAAATCATGGGAATCGTGGCACTTAAACGTGTCGGTGTCACCACTACCGAGGTGATGACTGGATACGTTATGCAAGCGTTCCCGTGGCCTCGTCCGCGTACAGTCTTTGACCCCCTCAGCGCGTAACCTCGAGCGGCCCGGATGATTCAATCAGTCGCTGCCGAGGCACCCCGCTGACGTTAGCGAGCGTCGAGCCGTGCAATCAGAACCATTTATGTGGAAATTATGAGATTGATTTTTGTTCAACTTTCTCGACACAGTTTGTCCAAGTTGTCATTTGATTGCTGGTAAAATGGCAGTGATGGTGGTGGCGGGACGAGCTGCAGCGTTGCTAGCAGCAATATGAGCAGCGTAATTGAAGCTGTCAGCAGGTCAGCATAAGTGAGGCGTAGCAACCGGGTCATTATGTCGCCTAGTTAGATATCCAGAGCGCCATTATTTAATGGGCAGAGCAGCTTTGAAATGAGATTTTAAACATTTAAATATTCTCTGAATTACCCGGAATGAAAACTGTTCCACTGTGCATATTACAGTTGTGTGGTTCGGTTGAATTTCAAATCGCAGCTTTAAAGCCGGGGTAGGAAAATGTGGAGAAACCAGCAAGCTAGATCATGAAAGTATCCTACTGATTAAAACAAATAAATTAACCAAATCCCAGCCACTCCCTAAAGAAAACTACTTCCGCTGTTCCTTTAAGGCGTGCGCCTGAAACACTTCCAAGCCTGTTAAGGAAGGATATGAAACATTCTAACATGTAATATGGTCATTGAATTAATTCCCCCCCCCCACCCCATTCTCATCAGTGAATATTTTAAAGCATTACAATCTTACAGAGGGTATTTTTTAATAAGAACTGTTGGGAGTGAAAATGTCTGTCCCTTAAATGCTAGAGGCTACAGCTGCAACTGGCAAGCATAGGTTAGGTTAGTCAGTCTCTGTCTCTCTCATTCTCTCACACACACACACACACACACACACACACACACACACATTGAGGGGCCATTGATGGTTCATTCCCCCCGTGGCAAAGTGGGTATAGGTGAGCGAGGGGATGCGTGTGCGCCGTGTCGGTCAGGCCGCTGAGCGCGGATTACGTCACAGCTGTGTCTCTCTCGCTTTGCTGCTAATGTTCAAATTCTCCCTTCGGCTGGCCTGAAAAACTGAAATGAGATTAGCACACACGTGCGCGCGCGCACACACACACAAGCAAACAAGTATGAGCAGTCATGAGCTAAAAAAACAAACAAAAATGAAGCGGTGAGAAGAAACAGAGAAAACATGGAAAAATCTCAATTTTGACAGTGTGAATTTTTTTAATTCCCAGGAATAAGACTTGCAAATATTCGCAGCACGACGCAGACTAAACCCGGGCGATATGCAACGTGTATCTACGTCACACAAAGGCCATGAATCCTGATCGAACTCGAGACTACCAAGCACACATTTGTTTTTCTCAGACACAGAGTCTGTAAATCAGAGCTGAGGGCACTGTGATGGAGCATTGAATTGAAAGAGGCAGTGATGCCGGTCTGAAACATATTATTTCATGCTAAACCTTAGTTATGTAATACATTTTTCATCATATTGCTTGCTTTTTTTTCTCTCTCTCTCTCTCATCTACATATTGGGTAAAGAGAGCATTTATCATAAATCCTAGCGGAGATAAGCACTGCAAACCTGTGCAGCCTGGCACGGATATTTTAGCCTTGTCATCGCATCAAAGCGTTTCCAATTCAATTCAGTACTTCATTGCCATGTCGACGCACTTGAAAAGGCATTTGCCTCGATGCATCTCCGTAAAAACTGATTAAAGTAGTAAAGAAGTACATAACAATGAAAACACCACATTTATATGTTCAAAATGTACTATGAGAAAAATAATAAACCTGCTATTTTGCGATTGATTTTAAAGTGTCTCTTCGGGTTGATGCCAATTTACTTTGGAAGTCCTCAAGATGCTCACGTGTCGGAGTTCACGTATCGAACAGCCTCGGGATATGTGTGGTTCATGATGCGAAATTTCCCAAACCTAAAGGGGAGGGATTTGGAGAAGGAGCGGCGAGATTGACAGAGGCCGAAGACACTTTCCACAGTAGCTCCGCCTCCCCGGTCACGCTGAACAGTTTAAGCTGCCGCAGACACTGAAGCCTATGGAATCGGCGTAGGTTGGGGCCAAAAGGCCAAATGTAAAAGTGCCGCCACTCTTCACCCGGCGCTGTTAAGTTCATCGCCGTTCCTTATGCCGTCCATGCCACTCACTGTTGTGTCAACTGCATATTTAAAAACCTGCAACGGATTCAGAATGAGACACAAATCATTGATGTACAGCAGAAGTGAGGGAACACGACCCAGATGTCCCAAAGGCGTGAGTCTCGGGCCGAGAGAGCGCCTTACCCATCTTAACCCCATGTTTCATGTCTGACGGGCAATTCCTTAAAAAAAAAGAAGACATGTCTTTTTTCATACCGTGCCATGCATTCAATATCGACTATAAATAGGACATTGTTTTATTTTTATTCAACATCCCGGCAACCTGTCGGGCCTCGAGGCTGTTCCAAATTACACTCGATATAAACAACAACAAAATATATACATGTATAACTATAAACTTCAGCCAGCAATGATAAAATACAAGTACAAAGGAAAGTGAAAAATGTGTATATTTGAAGTCTTTAGGCTTATTTCATATTTATTTTGCTAGAATACTATAACTGGCCCATAGAGAGCACCAATCCAAATAACCAATATATAAATATATTAGGGCCTAAATATATATTTATGCCTGAAATATTACATTAAAGCCTTTATTTCTCTATTTCATGTCTTCATTCTTGTATATATTTTTTTAAATACCTGTATTGTTCCTACTTCACCACTTAAATATGTTGGTGAGAACATCCCTCATTTGATATTTATAGCTACCTTGTTCCACTATGTTACTACCTGAGGTCTCTGCCAAGTGAAATGGTGTAAAATATTAATATTTCTTGATGAATAACACCATCTTGTAGATAAAATGGTATTATGTTTTCTTCCCACAACTTGGGTTTACACACTCCAGAGAGTATGAAGGGTGCGTCAGGATCCGTAGACACAGGTACGAGAGGTCGTGCATTAATGATTGCTGTGACCTCTGCCATTAGTGTGCAAAGCACTTCATGTGTCAGCTGAATGTTCTGCTGAAGGAACATTGAATCGAGGATTCTTCTGGCAATGCCAATCATGCGTTCCCAAGAACCTCCCATATGAGAAGCATGTGGTGGGTTGAATACCCAGCTGCACTCCTGCTCGCTGACGTACTTCTGCACCGTTTTGTCCATCCTAAGCTCTTTACATGCGCCAATAAAGTTGGTACCACAATCAGATTGGAGCTGTTTCGCAGGACCTCTTAATGCGAAGGATCTCCGAAGAGCGTTTATGCAGCTGGATGTGTCCAACGACTCGATTATCTCAACATGTACAGCCCTTGAACTCATACAGCTAAACATGATGGCCCATCGCTTACTCTCTGCCTGTCCTCCCCTGGTGCGTCTGGTTGTGACAGACCAAGGTCCAAAAACATCTAACCCCACATATGTAAAAGGAGGACAGATTTTGAGACGTTCAGGTGGCAGGTCTCCCATGCGTCGTTCTTCCAGTTTCCCCCGCAGCTTGCGACAGATAATGCATTTATGGAGTACTGAATTGATTAATCTCTTGCCACCCAGGATCCACAGTCCTGCTGCTCTGATCGCTCCTTCTGTCAGGTGACGCCCCTGATGTTTCACATGCTCATGGTGATGTTGGGTGAGAAGTAGAGAGATGTAGTTATCCTTGGGCAGAATTATTGGGTTCTTTTCTGCAGTTGCGAGGTTGGAGTGCTTTAGTCTGCCTCCAACGCAGATGAGATTGTCCTCCAAGGTTGGACTGAGTTTCAGCAAAGCACTGTTTTTGGACACCGTTTTGTTGACTCTGAGAGCCGTCAGGTCTTTCGCAAAAACTTTCCTTTGTGGTGCTTCAAGGATAACATTCCTTGCTTGGTCCATTTCCTCCAGAGTACGAGGTAAGTTGCATGTGTGCCGGCCTTTGCATTTGCTGGTTTGGTTTGAGTGTTTGAAGGATCTTGCCATGTGAACCAGGATTGCTACTCCTCTTAGTAGAGAGGCAAAGGTGGAGAAGCGTTGGAAGCGGTCAGAGGTTAGAATTGATTCTTCCAGGGAAGTAGCACAGGTTTGGATTTGTGATCGAATTTCTGAGTCTCTTTCAGGTTCGATTAGGTCAACTGTCTCACGTGTTTGCGTTTCCTCTGTAGATGGCTGGAGCAGGAATGAGGGTCCAGTGAACCAAGAGGTTTGTACAAGGCGGTTTGCTAATAAGGATCTTGATGCATGGTCGGCAGGGTTTTCCTCTGTACGTACATAGTGCCATTGCTCGGGCTTTGAGGACTGACAAATGTGTAAAACTCTATTGTGGACGTATGCATAGAATCATTTTGACTCATTCCAGATATAGCCGAGCACTACTTTGCTGTCCGTATAGAAATTGATGGCAACCAACTTTAAGTCTAGCTCATCTTTGATGAGATCTGCCATCTCTACTGCTAAGACAGCGGCACACAGCTCAAGCCTTGGGATCGTAGGCTCAGACTGGGGTACTAACTTTGCCTTACCCATGACAAATCCTACTTCGACTTGCCCATTTTCTTGAACTGCTTTCAGGTACGCCACTGCACCAATGGCCTTGGTAGATGAATCCGAGAAGACACACAACTATTTGTGCACTGCCTTAGTGGGTGAGATCGCGGTGTATGTTCGAGGAACATGGAGCTGTTTTAGGTCCTGGAGTGAATCTCTCCAGGATTCCCATCTGCTTTGCTTGTCTTCTGGGAGAGGCGTATCCCAGTCGGACAGTTCTGAAGTGTGTTCCCGGAGGAGGGCTCTTCCCTGGATCGTGACAGGTGCCAGCAGACCTAGGGGATCAAAAATACTGTTGACCGTGGAGAGAACTCCACGATTGTAGTTGACGCGGAGTGGGTGAATGTGTCAGTCCTGATCTCCCAGAACAGACCCAGGCTCCGTTGTGTGGGTATTGTTTCTCCGCTCAGATCTAGGTCCTTGACTACTGAGGCGCAATCTTCGGGTGGGAAGGCCTCTACAACTGCCTGACAGTTTGATACAAACTTGTGTAAGCGGAGGTTTGATTCTGCGAGTGATGTCTGCGTTCGTTGAAGCAAATCAATTGCCTCCGCTTCAGTTGGTAGGGAAACCAAGCCATCATCCACATAAAAGTGCCTTTCCACAAACTTGACAGTATCAGCACCATGCTCCTTTGTTCCTTCTCTGATAGCTCTTCGCAGGCCATAGATAGCCACAGCAGGAGATGGTGCATTGCCAAATACATGAACCTTCATCCGGTACTCGATAACTTCCTTATTAATGTCACTGCTGTGTCTCCTTGACATGCATGAAGTTTGTGCAGGGTTGAAGGATTGAATGACGACCATTGTCTAGCACGTTGGTTTTGAACGTGTTGACTGTCAGCTTATGTGCATTACCCAGGCACACCTCTCCAATTACTACCCAACCCAGGTCCAGTCGTTGAGCAAAGGGGGCATTATGTGGTCCGTTGACTTGTTGCCTGACCTTGTGTGCTCGAAGGACATCTCTTCCGAGTAGCAGAAGTATTTGTGCCTCTGGATCCAGTTGCGGGATATGCTTGGCAATGTGATGGAGATGAGGCTGGTGGAGAACAGCGCTTGGCGTCGGAATCTCAGACCGATTGTTCAATATTTCATGACACTTCATGAGAGGTGGGAGAGCGATGAGAACCTTTCTGTCCAGCGACTCAATCTGGAATCCTTCTGCCTTCTTGCCAGATGTTTCAACAATGCCAGAGCAAGTTCTGAGGTAGTACGAGATTGGTTTGCTCTCCACACTGAAAAGTTTGAAGAACTCCGGTCTAGCTAGTGAGCGGTTACTCTGGTCATCTATAATTACATAGGCTTTCACAGCCATGGCCTTGGAACCCTTTGGATATATCTTTGCGAGGCAGATCATCGCACATGAGCGGCTCCACTGACCTAGACCACAAACTTCCGTGCAGTTTGTTCTAACATCGGCCATGTTAGAATGATCTTCTCCCTCCCGCCGTTCTCTTGTGATGATGGGGGTGCTTTGAGGTAAGTGAAACTTTAAGGTGACGGACCAGGATGCATGGCTGCATTATGATAGGGGCTATCGCATTCAGAGCACTTTATATAGGCCTTGCAGTCTTTGGCAAGGTGTGAGACTGAAGAACAGCATTTGAAACATATTCCTTTCTCTATAAGGAAAGCCTTCCTGTCGTTGAGGAGTTTGTTTCTGAATGTTCTTTTGAGTGGATGAGGCATGTCGTGCAATGGGCAGTTCTTGTTAGGGTCATCATTGGTCGAAGAAATGTCCATTTTGTTTACCGAGATGGGTTTGTTGGTGTTAAAATTCTTGACAATGAATGTATCTAGTTTTGTTGGCGTTATGACGCTACCTTGCTGCATGAAGCTAGGGTCGTAGGTTAGTTAAGTATTAGTTAAGTATGTTCTGTAATTGAGACTTCTGCTAGCTTTGAGCCACTGCAGTGGCTCAAAGTTACTAATGAGTAGTAACTACTGAACTAATGAGTAGCAACTACTGAATTCATCATGACATGTATTAATGCGTTGTAAAGCATACATAGTCTACACTTTAGATTGTCACAGAACATGCTTAACTAATACTTAACTAATGAGTAGTAACTACCAGATTTCATCATGAATGCCAGCATTTTTTTAATCATTTACTAACACTTTACAAATTATCCTATTAATCATCTATAAGTCATGAATACTTCATTTACAAAGTATGAAACCATAGCTTATTAATCACGAACGGAACATGTATAACTGTTTATGAATGAGTTACTAATGAGTATTCATGTTGGAATAATGCTTTATAAATGATGAATTCACTGTTTATTCATGCTTTACTAATGCTAAAAAGTGTCTACTTATTATAAAGTGCTACCAACGTTTCTTTATTTTCCTTTATTACCATTTAATTTGCATTTATAGATTCATTACAATAATTTAAAGTAATGAAACAGACAGCTTGACTGTTTCAAAACACACGTACTGCCGTACAAATGTTGGCTTCAGCTATTTCGAGGGCAGCTTCAAACACGGGTGCTTTATCCCGCGCACATTCGTTATCACTAGCAGCCACAACTGTTTCTCTCTTTTTTTGTTCTATGGACAACACGACAATAGATAGACAAGGTAGCCCGAGGAACAACCAAGTTTTGCTGCCGCATCTCGTCGGCTTATTTTGGCGGTTTGTCATCCGCTTCGACGAGCCAAGGGCGACTTCAACCGCAGGTGCCTTTCCCCGGGCACGTTGGCTTTACGTTGAGAGAAAATTGCTTTCTTCATCCTCTTATGATATTAATGTGCACGCAGCACCAGCCTCAGGTGGACTGTCGGCATGTCTTAAAAAGACCCCAAATGAACAAAAATGATTTATTTTTCATTTGAATATAGGAATTATTCTGCACCAATGTGAACTGTTGATCACTGTAATTGCACAACTATCTGGAGGACACACCAAAGTACTTGGTCAATTGTGTAAGTTTGGCAATTATTTCTGCCAGTTATGCTCACACATATTCACAAAAAATAATTGCTGAGATCTGGGAACACGGAGACATTGCTACAATGTCAAAAAAACTGGCTGAATATAAACAGACAGTCCTAGTAAATCAGGAAGTTGCTCTGTTAACTGTGATCAACAGACCATTATTGTTATCATTTGTGTTTACTTCCAATTATTTAGGCTACCCTCTGAGTTTGCATGTAGAAAATGTCACATTGTCCAGCCACAAAATGATTGGGAGTGGTTTGACTGTCAAAGTCACTGAGTTTGTGCAACTCCACTTTTAAGACAAATGCAGACTTTGTATAACTTCCAGCTGGTTCATGAATATAAAAAGGAGCCAGTATCCTAATTTGATTGTTATTCACCAAAATACCCTTAAGTGTAGAGGGACATCAATACCCTAATTGTATTAGAGGAGATCCATGGATGCATGTTATTTGTGGTGGAGTGAATCTATTTCCGCTCTCCGGTTATTACATTTTTGATGATCATAAAGCTGCTGTCACATTATCTTGTTTTTAGCTGCCGCATATCCCCAAAAGCAGCGCGCCCTGTGACACATTACTTCAGATGATTTTGTGATGATACATAACATTTCCAGATCTCCCCCAGAGGAAACTGGTGCTCTCGTGCAGTAGGTGCAGGTTTGCCACCTTTGATTAACCAAAGGGAGCAGATGATGCTAAAGCTCGAGAGGAAACGACACATCTGCGTAACATATGTTGCTCTGGTCCTGGGAGAACGGCCGGGCAATGCAGGAAACGGTTCTAGTGAGTGAAGCAGAAAGAGCTTGTATATGAGTTGTTCTACTTAAGCTGGGGATAGTTTGGCAGCAAATTGTGGCCAGGGAATATCCAGAGCTAATCAGTAAATAGAGACATGCTGACCTTTAGTAAAACAGAATGGATACCTGCCTGAAACGCATGAACGTGCCACCCGGCAGCAGAAAAGTGTGATTCTTTCAGTGAGCCGTTGTGAGCTGCACTTCCCCACCGCCTGGTGTGTTTTTAGTGGGACGGTCCTGACAGATTTTGGCGACGTATTAACGTGAGCCCTTCCTCCATTCTATCTTCTGCAAATGTATTAGGTGGACATTAGTGAAATGTCATTGATCATGTATCGGTGGCCCGCTGCCTTTTCCTTTGGTTGCCTCATAAGGGGTAAGAATTCAGATTTTAATGACGTTGCATGTTAAAAAAGTGCTACATTCGAAATTCAGAGAAGTTCTATGATTGAGAGATTGCCTCCCCATGGCCGCTGTGCGGCCGGTGGCTAGCAGCTAACGGTGCTAACAGCATGAACAACAGCAACAGTGCTGACCGGGTTTCCGTCACCATGTAAGCCGCCACACACACACACAGAGGGCGAGGGACTTCATTCTCGGCTACATTACGCAAATATATCTTTACATGGCAAGTGGTTGTTTGCTGACATATTAATGCTCTGACTGTCAAATTAAATGCAAGTTAACAAACGTTTGTTATGCATGTTAACTTGCACACTGGACAACAGCCGCCTGGGTGAAAGTCCTGCGTTTGTTTGGCCCATCCATCGACCCCGACCTCCTCCCGACTTCCTCCTTTGCTCCCGTCATAATTACTACGGACACTAATGGGTCGACGCTCAACTTTGTCTTGTTGTAATCATATGCGTGATCAACCATGTGAATAGATCAGTGATTGTCAACCACTGTGCCGCGGCACACCAGTGTGCCGCGGCACAGTGGTAGAGATCGTCAGGTGTGCCGTGAGAAAATTTCCAATTTCACTTAATTGGTCCAAAAAAATATTATTTAGCTGCCGCAAATCATTTTCCATTGTTGAGCGTCTGAGCTGCAATATAGTGGCTGGCCTAGTAATTTCCTATAGAACAGGTCTGCACCTTGTTCTGTTATTAAACAAACTAAACGGCCATATGTTATTGATCGTGCACGACAGCATGTCATTTCTGGGTCGCGTCTACAACTCTTCTCTGTGTCGCGCACGGCGGAGTTCTGCCCAGATGCGCTGCAACCAGGTGAGACACAGCGGACAGAGAGAGAGAGAGCGGCGAAAAATATGTTGCGTGCTTTTCACAATGGGATTTGCTGCTTTAAGCTATCACTGTAATGAAGTGGAGCTTCTAATGAGGACCAAGACACGTCTTGTATGAACGGAATCACTTTACTGGTGAACTGCAGTATTACAAACAGTTCAAGTGATTCAGAACGCGCTCTAGCACCCGACATGTATATATATTCCACACGTAACATCAGCATTAGTTAGGGTCAACAAACACGTATCATTGTACTTTCTGCCTTCAAAGTAAAAGCACTTCCTGTTTCCATGCTCTTCACAATAAAAGTAAATCGTGCAATAAAACAAGTTACAACAATCACTATTTAAGCTCTGAGCTCTCACTGTTAAAGCCTAACAGTTCATGTATTTACAGGTCAAGACAAACAGCCTGGAGCTCCATCAATGACGTTTCTGACTTCGCATATCGAGAGGCTCTGGAAATATTCTTCCAAAAGCCCGAAAAACACACTGCAGTGATAAAGCCTGCTCACTTTGTGGTCATCATTAAAATACATGAACACCATGTTTCCTTTAAGTCAGTATTTATCAAACTGGGGTGGTATTTATTACAGGTGGGGCGCAAGAGGAAATGCTGATTTTACCGTACGCCGTTAATAGGTCACGCTTGCGCAGGCGCGACTCGCCGATTCTTGTCATTTCGCCAAAAGCCGATCTTTATGAGATCTCCGTAAGGTCGTCTTTCCTGCTGTTGCATCTCTCAACATGGAGCATGAATTGAGAGCCGTATCAAATCTACAACCTCGTTTTAAAAAGAGTTGTAGAGGAAAGCAGCTCACTGCAGCCACTAATACTGATACAACGTGATGCTCACACATCTCACTCATTCTGTTTTGCAAAAAACAATACAAAATAGCTTGTTATCCACAATAAGCTATTTAGTAGTAACTAAATATTAGTTATTTTTTGCACAGATATAACTTTATTTTCATTTTTCTAACAAAGTGATAACACATTTGTTTTTGTCTGATGGAGCGATCTGGTTTAATTGAAAGTGATTGCAATGTTCTTTATTCTATTATTTATAAAAGCACAGATGGAGTCACAAGTACTGTGAATTATTACTTTGTAATACTGTGAGGTACCACGATGTAGTATGTCAGTCTGTCTGTCAGTCGCTCCCCCCCTAAAGCTGTAAAGCTAGGGGAAACACTGAATACTCTTCCATGCCAGTAGGTAGCACACTAATTACCTTCCACATATGCTGTATTATGCTACAATGTGACATTCTGTAATTTTTTGGGTTGTTGGTGTGCCGCGGGATTTTTTTATTGTAGAAAGTGTGCCGCGGCTCAAAAAAGGTTGAAAAACACTGGAATAGATGATAACAGCCTGCTGAACCTACTAATGTGTGTAGCATGCCACTTCTAACCCATGGCAATTACGACTAACGCCCATTCAATCGGCTGACAACATTCAAAGCGGATGACGTGGAGGACAAAAACAAAAAGCCATATTTTCTCTTCCCACTTTACATTATTTAATACCGAGAAAATGCACATCTCCTTCCTCTCCATGTCGTGGATATCTTGTTTGAGTGGAGCGGTGACTCAACTCTGACACACTGGTGTCGAGTCCTTGAAATGCAGGGATTGTGTATGCCCGCTGGCAGTGTGTGCACGAGCCGTGCACACAACCCTGGCAGTATGTGTGTGCAGAGCAACACTGTATGTATGTGCGGCGAGATGTAACATACATTTAGGTTCATGCATGTTCACACACTTGCTTACGCACAGAAATACAGCTCGAGGCGGTCTGTGTGAGACTTTTCCTTTTTTTTTCGGAGCCAAACCATGATTGCCTCATTCTCTGGGAATTTCACCCCCAGTTGATTTCGTATGACACATGTGCAGGATATGTTTAATATATGTTGTCCATCTGACTTTTTTAAAACTAATGTCTAACATCTCTCAACTTCATTATTATACAATTACACAAAAGGCAGCTTCATCTCAATCTAAATTAAATATTTAATGTCCGTGTCAGAGGGGGGGAAATAGTATTGTTCCTCTGTTGAAAGAGAATTGCCCTGCACTTTTAAATTATTGAGTTGTGCAGCCACTCGTACCTTACACACATCTAAAGCACTTCTCACTACATGCTCAATGAAATGCCAGGAATAATCTGCTCTGCAATTACTGTGCGCGTACTGGTGTGTCACAGGGCAGCGGATGAATTAGGGTCGAATTTCAGTGATATTCCGCTTTAATACCACAGCCACAGATGCCGTCGTCCTCGAGTTTCTCCTTACTCCGATCAATTTGTCGTGGCTGCTCTATTGGCGAACACGGAGAGGGATTTGGCAGGGAAAGGCTGATACATGCCACGTGTCAAACCTCGCTCTTTTTTTGGGCTGTTTTTAGGTCATTCACAGAAACAGCTGTAGCGGGTGATATATTTAGAAACTTGATACAAGAGGAACGGAAGCTCCTCTACTGGCAGTGATTGCGGTGAATGGTGAAAACAGAACAAGGGTAATATTAAATGTAACTAGTCAGACGTTGGTAGAAGAAATTACATCAAGGATCAGCCTTGTGATTAAGCTGTGTTGGCTTTTAGTGTTATTGAATCTAGCATTAATTACTTAATAATTTTCTGATCCGTACACCACAGATCCATGACTAATCCTGATAAACATAATCAGATGTGGCTGTGGCTCAGGAGGTAGAGCGGTCGTCCTCTAATTAGAGGAGCCGTCCCTGGCCACCGCAGTCTACATGGATAAGTGTCCTCGGGCAAGATACCTCTGTCCTTATCCTTCTAGACCTTTCTGCCGCCTTTGACACAGTGAACCATCAGATCCTCATTTCTTCCCTCCAGGACCTGGGTATCTCAGGCACTGTGCTCTCCCTCTTCTTGTCCTACCTCAAGGACCGCACCTACCGGGTAACCTGGAGAGGATCTGTGTCTGAGCCTTGTCCTCTCACTACTGGGGTCCCTCAAGGCTCCGTCCTGGGTCCTCTTCTCTTTTCTCTGTACACCAACTCTCTCGGCTCTGTCATTCGCGCCCATGGCTTTTCCTACCACAGCTATGCTGATGACACCCAACTGATCCTCTCGTTTCCCCAGTCAGAAACACAGGTAGCGGCACGAATCTCTGCCTGTCTGACTGACATCTCTCAGTGGATGTCCGCGCACCACCTGAAAATCAACCCTGACAAGACGGAACTACTTTTCCTTCCAGGAAAGGGCTCTCCCACCCACGACCTGACTATCACCTTCAACAACTCAGTGTTGACCCCGACCCCGACTGCCAGGAACCTCGGTGTGACACTTGACAGCCAACTCTCCCTGACTGCCAACATTACCGCAACAACGCGTTCCTGTAGGTACATGTTGTACAACATCAGGAGGATACGTCCCCTTCTCACCCAGAAGGCGACACAGGTTCTGGTCCAGGCTCTGATCATCTCGCGACTTGACTACTGTAACTCCCTCCTGGCAGGTCTACCCGCTAACGCCATTCGACCTTTACAGCTCATCCAGAATGCAGCTGCTCGACTGGTCTTCAACCTCCCGAAATTCACCCACACTACCCCGCTCCTCCGCACACTCCACTGGCTACCGGTGGTCGCCCGCATCCGCTTCAAAACATTGGTACTTACGTATCGTGCCACGAACAGATCGGGTCCTATCTATATACAGGACATGGTAACACCGTACACCCCAGCTCGGGCACTCCGCTCGGCTTCTGCTAAACGACTTGTAGCTCCGTCACTACGAGCTAAACACTCAACAAAGTCACAACTGTTTGCTGTCCTGGCTCCTCAATGGTGGAATGAGCTCCCCATTGACATCAGGACAGCAGAAAGTCTCTACATCTTCCGCCGAAAACTAAAAACGCATCTCTTTCGATTACACCTTGAATAAGGAAGGTAGCACTGTACTAGCACTCTAGTAGCACTTGATGTCTCTTATTTATAGCACTTTGTAATTTTCGAAATTTAACTCTAGCGAAGAAACTGCACTTTATTGATTATTGATTGTTGTTTTTCTGAGTTTGTACTCATGATTGAATGCACTATTGTAAGTCGCTTTGGATAAAAGCGTCAGCTAAATGACATGTAATGTAATGTAATGTAATGAACACCGAACTGCTCCTTTGAGCGTGAATGTTTATTGCTCCTGGTGGCACCTTGTATGCTAGCTTGTGTGAATGTGGATGGCTGAATGCTGGCTTGCGATGTAAAGCGCTTTGAGTGGTCGCTAAGACGGGAAAAGTGCCATATGAATGCAGACCATTTAGATATATTTACATTTTCTACTTTATTTTTCTGATTCGCAATATTCTATATGTAAATATTGTACTTTTCACTTTGTTTTACCAGATAAAGAATTCAGAATCAAAACATGACCATTTTTATAAAATTGTCAAATACTATAATGATATAATGTTGCTGAGAAACATTCTATCAACATTTAGCAGCACAGAAAACAAAAACTAATTAATTATAGTATTCTGCAGCTTTCAATAGTACTGGAGCTTTTGAGTTTTAATGAAGAAAAACAAGTTTGAGAGATGAGTTTTTTTTGTCAAACTACTTTTTCCAGCGTCAAGAATAAACTGTCAAACTCAACTATATGGAGAATGGTTCCATAACCTGGGGGCTCAATCACCTTTTTGGTTTCCACTGTGGGACAGATAAGAGATTCTGATCAATAGGCCCACAGGATCAGGAGGATGGGGTGAAGGATTTCAGAAGAAGAAGCATGGCTGTGATCTGGATTGGCAAAACAAAAAAACTAAACTGTAAGGATTTGTCAGTTCTATAATTTTTAAAATAAAACAAACCAGTTATGCCATTATGTGTAATATGGCTCATTTGAATTCCTGGCTCTAGTATCCTGGACAATCTGGATTGGAGCAGAAAGGCATGACTAATACCGTGATACAGTGAGATGCAGTAATCTAGAAATTGTGTGATTAATGCATGAATGACTCCCATTTGATGTGAAAACGGAAGGAAAGACTCTGATCCTCGGTGGGATTTTCCAAAAAGATGCGTTGTATGGCTCTTTGTAATCTGTTTAGCACATTTCAAGGCGAAATATGATTTTAACAACAAAAAAAATGCATAAAACAATCCTGCTATCAATGCTGAGGTTAGTGTTTGGCCAAAGTGCAATTACAGACCGATGGCCGGTGTCTTCTGCCGATGCATTCCCTTCACAGCTGCTTTCTTTTATAGCCACTGCTTCCCTCATTTCTCCATTGCTTCTATGGTATACACAGAGAAGATTCAAACACTCCGAATAATCAACAGAGGGAAGTACTTTCCAGGGAGGAAACGTTATTAATCCAATGGTTAACAACCAAGAAGGCATTACTGTTCCGGGATGAAGCTATGGAGCAGCTGGGCTTGTGGTTGTGCATAGCTGAACGGAGCATCTCGCTTCATGCTGTAAAATAATTGAAAGTCCATATCTATAATTACATAGAACAGTGTACTTAATACTTTTCACCAGAAGGACCACAGTAGGTGTCAAATCAGCAAAGCACTCAAGAGTCATTTTGGAAAAAACACTGATAAATAACCTACGTTCAGATATAAAAGGAGTAATTAAAATTAGAATGGGCTTATTAAAGTAATTAACAATGTTCACTAGTCAGATATCCTGAGACCTTGTGGGTCGTCTTTAAGATGAAATAAGTGTGTTTGTCTGGGCTGGTCTCATCCAGCATTTGCTGTACCCACACACACACACACACACACACACACACACACACACACACACACACACACACACACACACACACACACACATAATTAGTATGTTATGGCATCAGTCTCCCAAGTCAAAGTCCTGTGTTTGTTTGAGCCATCCATTCACCGCCACCTCCTCCCTATGTGGACGTTGTCGTCCTTTAAATTACATCACATGACTTCCTTAGAGACAGTCCTTCAGGTCCTGGCTCAGGATTATGTGGGTTGTATACGAAACCAGTGCATTATTTATCGTAGGTAGGTAAACTGTAGGTTGAGCCAGTGAAATGCCAACACAGTTGCGTTACTGCGGTGGTGATTTAGAGCCAACATCACATTCGGACTGCATTGCTTGTTTGTATTTTCACATCAAACTAAGCATTCAAGGCTGACGGGGCCAGAGGTGTTTTCTTTGTTTTCTCTCTGACAGCACAGCCAAAATGCAGCATCAACCATATACTGTAGTCAATACACGCAGTACCTCAGCACCTAAGCAAGCTGTAATTATTGTGATTAGAATTATTGCTCCAATAATCAGTCATTATTTCATGGTCTATGCAGTTCCAGCTAGAAAGGTAACTCGATGGTAGTTAGAATTTCCGTATGCACCTATTTTTTAAAGCAGGAACTTCATTTATCAAGTAGCAAAACTGTATAAATGCTCCAGTGAAGCTCATTCGGTGTGAAAAATAGCATGCCCTTATCTGACTGATTGCACATGGTTAGCATCAGTTAAATTCAGGTAAATGCCCCAAAGAATATATAAATATTTCTGTTAATTTATTCTTTACAGTGCATCAGCGGTGAGGGAAAGAGGGTTGTTGTAGAAATCTGACAAAAGAGCGACAGTCGGGTAACTCTGCCAGATTGCCTCAAAGCACAAAAAAAAAACTACACTGCTTCAGTTGGAGTAGTAGACCGCAGTGAGGGGTCACGGTGACGGGAGGGAAATGAGTGATGCATCATATGACCTTCATGATTCAGTAACCCAGGCAACATTTGTTTCTCAGCTTGAAAATGACCACTTGCAGCAATCATCAGGGTACGGGAGACATCCGTGTGTTTTTTTCCTTCCCATTATATAGAGGGCACCAGTAAACTTGTGTGTGTGTGTGTGTGTGTGTGTGTGTGTGTGTGTGTGTGTGTGTGTGTGTGTGTGGCGAGGGCGAGGGCGAGCTTCTCGTGGTATTGCCAACGCTCTGCATGCACGCAAACCGTTCTCCCCTCCAGCCTCCTTCTGCTCTCCTCTTAATTGCAGCATGACCACAATCCACAGTTCAACGAATGTGTCTTTTTGTTTCACATTTCCTGACTCAAAAATAATTACGTAATTAAAAAAAATTAAAAATGTCTTTCACATGTTGCTTTAATTTACAGCAGAGATGAACATTGCCTGATCGCCACTCTGGTCGGCACTGCGTGTGTGTGTGTGTGTGTCTCTCTTTTCTGCTGACCTCCTCAGGCATAACCCGCCACATTGACTTAACGGATCAATCCACACCTCACAGGTGCACCAGATGGGTATCACTTTGACTTTAAAATCCTAAACTGTGTCTGCCAGAGTTGGTTTGTATGGAAAAAGCAAAATAAATAAAAAAGCAATAAATGAATGGATACAAAATAAATAGGGCAAGCATGACGCATTATCCACCAAATTTAGAAACAAAGAAAAAGTGCTTCTCAGTGAGAGTGGCCTACAGGAAGGACTTGATGTTATCTGCCTCCTGTTGCAGGGGGAAATGTTTTATACTTTTGCTGACCAAATGAGATAATGCCATACTGCAACTTAAAATGAATGTTTTCTTATCAGAATCAGCTTTATTGGCCATGTGTGTTTACACATACATGGAATTTGACTCCGGTTTCACTTAGCTCTCCATACTTATATACATACACAATAAAAAAGACAGACAAAAAGACAATTAAGACAACAGTAGTCAGAGTAGTGCAAATAGTGCAGATGGAGGTGTCTGATTAATTGTTCAGAGTGATTATAAATATTGCAATTGATGAATCAATCACCCATTGAACGTAAAAGTATTCACCTGAACTCAAAAACCTTTCCTTTGAAAGACCAAATATTATGATTTCCACTCATAGCTTCTGCTGGGATCGGTTCAGAACTCCAAGGTCTTCTTGCTGCTGAAATCTGGAAACTGTTTTTTTTCTTTCCGTGATGCCCCTGAACCTTATACCACATCGATAACTGACAAAGGGCTAATTTAAAAATGTATTTCAACACTTTTTAGAAACGTCATGTAGTTTTAAAATGACTATTTTGATAGAATGTGGGCTGAGTTTTTCTTGTCCGTGAGGTT
Organism: Myoxocephalus aenaeus; assembly: GCA_038501785.1. Lineage (NCBI taxonomy): Eukaryota > Metazoa > Chordata > Actinopteri > Perciformes > Cottidae > Myoxocephalus > Myoxocephalus aenaeus. Next base: position 6,613,963 of record JBAMJR010000379.1, read on the forward strand.
CCTTGGGAGCCTGAACATGGAGAGTGAGTGGCGATCTCTTCAGGTGAAATGCAAGGCACATCTCGCCACGGACACACAGGGAATTGGATGTCCCAGCAGAGCCAGGGGCCTGTGCTTGGCTGCGCCCTTCTGACACGTCCCATCACTCTTTTGTGGCTCGAGACCCCCTCCACCCTTCATCCTCTGCTTCTCACCAACACATCTGCCAGAGTTATGAAAGATGAGGTCGACCCCCGGGGACAAGCTCACCCTGCTGGGCAGAAAGGGCTCCCTACGACTCCTGGTTCAGACTCCTCCAAACCTTCTCATCTTCCTGGGAGAAGTGGAGCAGCAATACAGATTGCCATAAGCTTTTATGGATTAGTTTGGAGAGTATTAAACAAAAAAAACTGGAACCCTCATTTGATTGCTTCTAATTTGTTCTTGGCTTTTCATTTCTCACTTGTCATTTGTTTCACTTCAGTAGCAATGTCATCCCTTTTTTCAAAGTTTAAACCTAGTTTAAAGCCCATCACAAATGTTCCTTTTTTTTTAAATCACGACTTTGTCTCACTCGCTTCACATTTTGGGTAATAAGTCATATTTTTCCCGACGGATTGGAAAGCCCATGCTGTGCCGAACAGCAGTGCAATTGGAGAGGGAAATAAAAATAGCTTAGCATGTCAGCAGGGGTTTATGATGGCCTCTTTTCCTCAGAGAACTCGTATCACTTCCTACCCACAACTTATACAAGTGAATGATGGAGCATCAGTGGAAATTTCATTTCAGTGTTTCAATCAACTTGGTACAACTTGCTATAATAGCTTAATTTAAATGTTACAATAGCACTTAGCCGTATTTAATTAATATTTTAGTCAGATGAAAGCACTCTTTTTTTCGAGGTACTTGCAAATCACGGTAAGCCGGAGCCAGACAATGGTGGCAATGCACATACAGCTGCTTGGTAACTGCCAAAAAAAACAAACAGAGGAAGAAGGACAACAGTGCATTCGTCTATTATAACAGAGTTGCTATAGGTTTACAGACATAATCTTAATTGTACCAACTGGATCTCAATCTCCCGGATTCTGAATCAAACATGTTTGATATTTATGACTTAAAATCCTGTAGTGTGAAAGGAACAGCGATGGCATATTGAGCAGAAACCTGCACTGGCTAATGAGAGCTATAGTTGACCTGAAAGTGCTGATAGCACAAATAAAACGTTTGCCTCCCGACAGTAGAAACAGGAGGACAACCTTGTGGATTCACTGCAACAGGACGAGTGCTCGTTTAATGTCCCATGCAAGACATCTGACACTCCAGTTTATGTCTGACGTGATGTTTGACTGCGCACATTCCTGTGAAATTCCAATTCCCTGAAAACGGCACTCTGAATTTGTGAAATATAAACGCCAAATGCGACTTGTCTCTGAATTGTCTGGAGTGTGCATTCTTACAAAACATTACAAATTGGTTAAATTGCTTATCCTTAAGTATTACTCAAATACATTGTTCAGTGGTTTACTCAGCTAAAATGAGATTAACCCTCAAATAACACATAATTTCTTGATGTTTTTTGAGTCGGTTAGACTCATTTCAGTGTCTCTTCAATGTTACATTAATTTCCGTTATCAAGGGACAGATCCTGTAGTGTAAATGTCCACATTGTGCTTCATGTTCTAGAGAAATCATAAATAATTGAAACCAAATGGCTACATTTTATTTAATTGGTCCATCCAAAACATACAGTACGTCTCTGGGTCAAACGTAAAAGGGGGACTCTATTTGGCTTCAACAATGTGTTGCCATAGCATACTCATCGCGGTTTTATTTTGAGATATCTTCTGGTTTGACCATCATAGGCCCTGCCAATGAAATACATTTTATGAATTGTAAAAAAAAAAAAGTGCTGGCATTAGAATCATTTCAATTGACATTTTTATACTTTAATGGCATTGGAAACTCTGTATTGGAAAAGCAAAATTCATTAAGACTTCCTCAATTGCAAACAAAATATTTTTTACACTCGCTTGAGGTGTTTCTTGGCAAAAAAAGAGAAAAAGAATCGTAAACGGGTTATGAAAACACCTTTGCCAAATTAATTATATTTCTCATTGCTTCATCCCAGATATTCCCGTACCGTGTGAATGTCTTCGTCATAGGACGGCATGAAACATGGCCACTTGCTGAAGACCTCTCTCCATTTTCTAGCTTTCAGCCATAAAAACCCAAAGCGCCAACTCCTAATCAAACTACGCTCTAGTTTATCCGCTCCAAACTAGTTGATGGAAACACACCAAATTTCCATTTCTTTTTTGTACAACATTTCTGCTTCAAATTCTTTTAACAGGGCTAATGTACCGTACTATAAGTGGTTGTATTAGTAAGCCAACTAACTGCAACACAATCACTTTGGTTTATGAATGACTTCGTCCAGGCTGTCAGGGAGACATACACCCAAAGATAACCACAATAACCAGGTAAGCTTGAGTGAACCTGTCACAAGAATAAACAGTCTTTTCTGGCCTTTAACTTTGCTTTATGTGCTTACAGTTGCTCTCTGAGATTTTGTAGTTCAAGAGTGAGATTTGATGCTATGGTGCAATGTATGCTTGTGATAAAGTATGTGTTGGATATCCTTGCTCAGAAACGGAAGATAGCACCTCTCCTACAAACCCGGGGATAATTGCTTAGTCTCTCCAAAATGAGGGAGGACGGCGCTCTTGTGGTGCTTTGATGGAGGCTTGTTTGCCGAAACCCATCGGCGTCGAGGAAATAAAATGGCAACCTGAGGTTCTAGCATTTTGTGTATTTTTTTAGAGTGCTGCCATCTCACTTCATAGGTTGTTGTCACTTTAGCGGCACATTAAATTCACTCAGGAAGCACACCTGCCTCGCATCGGATATAATCACCTTGTCAGTTGCTGCTCAACAATAAGCGAGAGGCAGGAAAAAGACAACGTCCACGTTTTTCTGAACCTTTTTTCCCCACTGACTACCTGCTTCAAGACATTCTCCTTCCAACATCAATCTTTGAGAATCTGTTCTCCACAGAGATGACACTGGGAGTCCAGTTACTGGGAGATGGACTGGACTGACACACCGTCAGTCCAGTCCATCTCCCAGTAACTAGAACCATTAAACAGAAAAAAAGAAATCAGATTGTGTGGAAGTCGAGCACAGTGACTCAATTTCCTTGCGTATGCATGAATAAATTGCCATATATTGGTAGCAATGGGAACACACAATTAAGTTAGTTGGATTGTTCAAGAGAAACCAGACTTTTTCAGCTTGCCAAGTGGTGAGCAGACTTCATATTGATTGCCCGTTTGTTTTATTAGAATAACAAACACACTTTTAAGGCGAAGGTTGACGGTGTCTAACGGAATGTTGCTACCAATCATCCTCTGCTTGTCCACACCCATCAATCATGTAATTATGTGCTGAGACAAGACAGACAGTTTCCATCTTGAAATGAGACACCTATGGAGAAAAGTGTGCAGGTAATTACAACACATAACAGAAACACATGAGAGTGAAATGTAATGTATTCCCCATCATAGCCACAGTATCTAAAACCCTGTGTTCTGGGGCTGAGCCCATGCCTCAAGGTACTTGTCCTATTGTACGGTTCATAAGTACTCATTTAGGTATATTTCTGACAGGGGATATGATGGTATCCACTCATAGTACAATCCTGGGTCAGAGATAGATAATGGTTTTTTTGTTGTTTTGACTGTAATCAATTCTTCCACTTCAGTTACAGCCAAGAGTGTTGAGATTTTGATTTGGTTCCCTAGTTGGGGGCATAACACACGTGGCAATTTATATGCAGGAAAAAGAAAGAAAATTGCTTAATTCGACCGATGTGAAGGGACTACACCACATTTATAATATTAGACTTAAAAAAAAACGTAATATTTCTTATCTGTGGTTAAATTGCCAATACAAAAGAATATCTACTTAATTAATGGGCAGGCCAAATCTAACTGATCTGATGACCAGTGACGAAAAGCAGTAAACCGACTAACTGACTCTGTTCAAGGCCAAGCTGACTGGAGACACATGTTGGGGGATTGCCCAACACAGCCCCCGATTCAGCACCCTGGACAGCAGTAATGACAACAACACAAAAAACCTCCTGACATGTGCCTGGCAATGGCAGTGCTTTATTATTATAATCCATAGGGATTGTTAAACCTTCCTGTCCATTTTCTCTTCATCCCTTCATCCAGATCAAATTAAAGTGAGATTTAATCCACATATATATATAGTCGGTTCGGTAACTGCAAACATGGTCACTATATCAATAACAGATCAGAGTAATGCTACAATAGCTTGCTGCATGCTGTACCATTGTATGTGCAGCTGATTTCACTCGTCATTACCAAAGGGGGGCAGATCCTGAGAAGCAGAGTTTGTTGCCATTAGTTTCCTCGAAAATGAAGTTGTTGTTTTTTTCAAAGTACACCCCCAACAGTTTCTCTGCTCACAAGGAAAAAATAAAATAAAACATCTCGTTAAGAGCAAGGTCTGTAGGTTTGCATGAACAACTGTGTTGCAGTTTGAAAAAAAAAAAAATCATCTGCCAAGTCTGTTTTTAAATGGAATACTTTTAAGTGTTTGTGCTCCAAAAACAAATCTGTTTCATATCTCAACAAATCCCGCTTGGATTGCATTTTTACCGCGTTCAATTGGAGTAAATTATCACCCAAATCGATAACCTTGACTGGAATTTAAACCTGCTGCAGCCCTGCCACTCTTTGGCACATCCAGTCCAAAAAAAGTCTGATCCTCACTAACCAACAGGAGCAGCTAGTACTCCCTCAGCCTGCTAACGAGCACCCGTATCACTCCTCTCTTGTAAACCCTCTGAAGCCCCCACCCATTAGTGGTGACCCCGCCGACAGAGCGCCCAGTGTTTTTGAAGGGCAGGAGGCAGAGGCCAGAGCCTCCAAGACCAAAGCCTGGATTAGTTAATAATCCTCAGAAGTATTTCTTTCTCCCCTGCCACCCCTTTGCTTTTCAGGAATCTGCTTGCTGCATGACTTAAATAATGAAGAGAAGGGAGTTGTGCGAGTCGGAAGCCGGTTAATGAAACTATTAGAGAAACACAGGCCAAATGTCTGGCTTGTGGAAATATAATTTAAAAAGATGTCAAAAAAAAAAAAAATCTTCCTCTTTACTAATTTCACAAAACTCTTCTGCATAGGGGAACGATTCACTGTCCTAACTTTTTTATATATATTAGCATCCAATTATCTGCCTTCATGCAGTTGTATGTATAAAAAAAAAAGCTATTTTAAACAGAAAATGTTCTGACCTCAAAGCTTAAGTGATCCTGACTATTCCCAGTCATCTGCAGTGCATGCATGTTTAATACCCTGCTTTACCCTGACTGATTAAACCAGGTGCATATCCAACGTTAGCTGTGTACATATTAATTCTCCATGTACTGTATGTGAACACGGTCAAGGCATGTGAAAAAAATAATCCCAATCCTTTGATCCTTAATTTCGGTTATTGTCTGGTGAATATGTAATGCCGGCATGTCAGCGCTTTACATATTGTAAGAGATGAGCGCTCGCTTTTCTTTTATCATGTTTAGAAGCTTCGCTTGAGCTGTGATTGACAGCCTTTGATGAGGGCACAATAATGACAATCATCATTGCATAACCGTCTCACTAATTACCGTGTCATAATCACTGCCATCAAGGAATTTAACGCCGAGTCCTCATTTGCAGAGGGTGACATATGCACGCTCCTCTGGTGGAAGTTGAGCGAGCCGGAATTTTAAAACGATTACACTCTGAAAATCTCTGGAGAGAACGCGCAAAAGGAGGAGCGGTTCCAATCAGCGATTCTGTTTTTGCTTTATCTAAGCATAGCTGATAAAAAAAAAAATGGGGGCACAGAACCATGGATTATTTGCAAGTAGACAAAGTGACGGCGCGGAGTTCGTCCTCACGTAAACGTGTGGTCGGATCGAATCGAAAGAGGAAATCTGTGAAGGAAATCTCAATTGTGCAGCTGTCAGAACGACTAGGGTTGTTTGTTTGTTTGCGGGGGACTCCTCTTTTCCTCCGTTCCCCCAGTAGCGCAGATTGGATTATACTGAGCAGACGCAGTAGAATTAGTGTTGGATCGCTGCGTCGCATATGCTCCCCAAGGAGAGATGGTCTTGAAGAAAGGTTGTGAGAGAGAGAGAGAGAGAGAGATGGAGGGGAGTGCAGATGGTTGAGTTACTCAATGTTCATAATCCCTGGGCAATAGTGTGGTGTGTGTGTAGTGTGGACTCTTTGCTTGTAATAACTGCGGTCACATTTCTTACTGCCACAGGCTCATGCTTTAGTGGGTGGATGATGAACACTTGGCCTTGTGGAGGAACTTCACATCTGCAATGACGCTGTAGATCCAGGAGAGGAGGTTTAGAGAAGCGCTCGAGTTTGAGAAGGAAGCATCGCATCGATGCTTGTCAACCTAGAAGAAGAGCGGCATAGTTTGTGCTTTTTAAAGCCCTTAGTCCTGGAAAGAGATGTGCAACAGGTGCAACGTTTGGGTGTCCACATAGTGTAGTTGCTTTTCCCTTCTTGTGCCTGATAACACCTTGCAGCCGGCACTTTTCTGGCTCGCAGCCCTGACCACATCTGTTTAATGCCTGCCCACTTAGACCTGTCTTTTTCTTCCACTGCCGTTATTAATCGCGGGAGCGTAGAGGAGACTTGTTGTGGCACAGAGATGAGGCGGCTCGCTGGGCCCGTCCGCTGACCCGAGATGCCCGACCACTGACTAACCAGACACTGGTCCTCTTACAGTGTTTATAGGAAACAGGATAAGGTCTCCTGGTGACCAGGGGCCTTTCTCGTTTCCCATTTTTGTGCGTCAGCTGCCAGTTGTTTCGTTATGCGGCTGAATTTTATGAATCAGATGAGCGCAACAGTGTCCATGACCTCTTTGTATACTTTTTAATTCAATTCATCACGTGGCATCATGTGACAAGAAGCCTCCTCGCTCCTCGAGATGCATTTTTAGGAATTGTGTTGGAGTGAGGAGATCGATTTCCGGGTCACGGGCCGGAGGATCGAGGAGACGAGACCTCATATTGATTAGACTGTGAGAGATTCTCTGCCTTCCCCGGCCTGTTTTAAGTGTATGTGTAACACAAAAAAAGGTGTGTAAAGAAAACAAAGTACTGCTGCTCTGTCAATATTGTCTTGCCTCTTAAATATAAAGGGTGTAACAGCCAATAGATCAACAAAGCTGACAAGAATGATTTCCACGACGTCGTAGCAAAAACCTCAACTTTCATGACAAATTAGAGACGAGTTGGCAACTATCACGTTACCTTCCTCGGCTGGTAAACAGAGTCATAAATCTACAACTTCAGAGTAATTATCATGACAACAGCTGGCACTTGCATCCACATGGCAGAGTGATGGGTTTAGCAATGCATGGCAGCATCGCCCCCAGATGTAACCGCTGTGAGGGACATGGTGGCAGGACTAGGATTGTGCTGTGATTAACTCTGATGTCTCGCATGGGAGGATCAAGAAAATGCTTATGTGTTTCTGAAACGACAGCCAAGGTTTATTACGCATTGTGTTTACAGCCGCTAAAACAAATGCATAAAAAAAAAATCTAATATAACAACATTGACGATATTTATTTATTTTTAGGATAAATTTGGATGGCAATACACATTTTTCCAACTGATCTTTTTGTCATGAATATAATCACAAAGAAGCAAATATTAGTATTATATTATATGTATAGTGGCCTGTATGAATTGAAAATAAAATGGTGGTAAGAATGAGATAAATACAATTGTTAATTAAAGTAGGTTAAATATGGAAGATGATGATTTATGTTTGACTTATGTCCGTGTTTTTCTGTCCTTGTCTGATTGTTCGTATAGTTGCTTGTTTTGCTGTTTTTGTTGTCTAGTTTGAGGTAATGTGTAACTTGTATAAACTTAAAATAAAATGATTGAAAGAAAGAATCAAATATTATGCGTCAAAAAAGTGGTATCAACCAATCACATTATGCATAACGGGTTGAATGTGTCTTTTATTTTTTATTATTAAACGGAAGAGGGCAAACTTAATTACTAATTTCACACCTTGACAAAGGACGTGCAGACCGGCCCTACTTTTTCCATTATTACATTTTTACAATAAAAGCTCTCGACATAAAAAACTAGCAGGCGCGAATTTTGTGTTTTTTTTTTTAATCATGCCGCCAGTGTGTCCAGGCTTTTAGACAGTTTTAGACATTATGTGACTTCCTGTCCAGAGCTTGCCTGGACTCGCCGCAGTTGGGTTACATGTGTGGGTGAGACACGACTGCGGCAAAGATAAGATGGGTGAGAGTGAGTTTCTAGCTGAGAAAAAGTGAGTCACACTTGGGGCAGCTGCAATGCAGTCTGGTCTATTGAGGTTATTCTCCAGTGAAGGAACTGGCATCTCTGCCTCTTCTAAAGTGGATTTGTGCTTTTTCTGATTGCTCAATGTGGGTGCAAAATGACTATTCTGGAGAGCAGCGAGTGGACTGTGGGACTGACACCATGGCCCGACATTTATTTGATATATTGCATTTAATGTCTGAAAATGTTCCTTCTTTGAAGACAACTTCCCTGGAGTGAAAAGAAAATATTCAGCTCGACCAAAATGCAGGCGTCGGTGACAGGAATGGTATTTTAGAGTGACATTTTATTCCAAAATCAAATTAGGGGCATTAGTGGACAGCCGTCCCTTTATCTCGTGCGTTTGGATCGACTTCAAACTCTCCAGTACGGCCTCATTTAGCTCCGTTTTGTTTCAGCAGGTGGGGACATTGATATTTAAGTTCTAGTCTAGCGGTGACTTCACAGTAGTGCTGTTTGCCAGGAGGGAGGAAATCATATCGGCTTCATGAAATAGCCCATGTGTGTGTGTACAGCACGACATAAGTCTCAATATTTCCCCCTCACATAGATAATCATGGATGAATTTGTGTGACATTTAGATAGCAGCATATTCTTTAGATTCTTTTCTGTTTCCAGCTGAAGTGTTCCTGAAAAGGTTAGCCGTAAACAAGTTCATCGTCCCTCTCGTTACACAGCTGTCTTAACTGGAATTGTGACCGTCGCAAACTAAAAACACATCTTTTTCGAATACACCTTGAATAGGGAAGGTAGCACCGTAGTAGCACTTTAGTAGCACTTATATGGCACTTACTGATAGCACTTTGTAGTTTAACTGTATTGAAGAAATTGTACTTTCTTGATTCTTGTTGTTCTGAGTTTGTACTCATGGTTGAATTGCACTTATTATAAGTCGCTTTGGATAAAAGCGTCAGCTAAAAGAAATGTAATGTAATGTAGAAGCTAAAGAAATAAAAAATAAAGCAAACGATGCAACGCTAATACAGCACTTTGACACGTTCGTCATCACAAATCATCTTGAGAACAAACTACTGGCATCAGTTAACGGCTACAGTTACCATCGCCCGAACACATGCATGCATTTGAACATGTTGGACAGGATTATGAAATATCTTTGATGAATGTTCCAGAGCTGTATCTTTTCCACAACAACCATTAACCCCTAAACGGGTCAAAATACAATCCAGGAACCCGGAACGAAGAAATCCTCCTGGATGGCTTTTTGACTTGAGGTGTGTTGTGACCTTAACGTTATGTCTCGGGGAACACAAGGACATTGAATAGTGTTCAGAGCTTTTGCAAAGAAAAGAGAATGAGGCTGAAGCGCTTCAAGTGACAATGAGTGACATTTATTTATACGAAGATGAAGAGAAAAACCTAAACACAGAAACGGAAGCAAATGCCAGGGTCTCCAAGACCAAACTGTCAAACAAAAGAATCCACACTAGCTATATATATATATATATATATATATATATATATATTCAAGTAGCCTAGCAGTTGTATTACTGTATAGTCACTGACTGTCAAATCAAATAATGATAGTCCAATTAAATAATATCTCCACAATATTTATTGTCAGATTTCAACTTGAATTGGATGAATAATAAATACATGTTTTTCTCTCATTCCAAGTGAAATAAAGGCTGAATAAAAATAAAACGGAAAGCTTTTGAAAGATGTGGCTCATAAAATAAAGTACTTCATTTTAGAAAAATGTATTTAACTGAATTGCCTTGCCCTGCAGCGTTATATTCATTTAATTCAGGTGTGAAGTGATGTCAATAAAAACACGATATCCATATACTTCTCATTATATAAAAAGAGAAAATTGTTGTTTCTGCTCTATTCCTCTGTTTAAATAATTGCTGGACAGTGAATACTGTATTAGGATTCATATTGGGCTCATATTTTCTGTGCCTTTTTAGAATAGGCAATAATACACAAAACTACATAATGTTCTAAGCCCTTTTGCACAATTATTTGAATTAGTTAATATTGATTCCTGATTGATGACGTATATAATTTGACACAGTGCAGAGCTGTATCTGAAAATAATCTGGATGTTACCAGCTCTCAGGCGATGCACATCACTTTTATGTGGCATCGACTGTTCACCTGCTATCTCCTCCAAAAGATCCCCTGTTCGCCGCTAACAAAGACTAAAACGGGACTTTACGGGCTGACTAGCCACAAAACAGCTAAATAAATAGCAGGGAACCTACAACGCTTCCTTAATGAAGTCGGCAAGTCAAACCAAGACAAAGGGATCAAGGGTTAACGGAGCTGTGTCGAGGTGCACTCAATAAAAGCACAGTTTGATCAGTTAAACTCAACAACAGCAGCCTCAGCAACACACAGCTCCGGGGCCGAGAGGAGAGGAGCAGCGCCACTGATTGAGAGATGAGATTCAGGTGTGGGTGATCCAGCTCTGAGAAAGGGCCGTGGCATACCTCGAACACCAAGTGATCAGAGGAAAAATCTGTTTTTTTACGCTATTATTTTTACACTATACCACAACATCTTTCAAATTGGTGCAAACTGCATCGGGATAACATATCGGAAATAACATTGTCAACACCTTTCTTGTGTCTAAGGTCAAGTTTATTCTCCGGGACCAGTAATTACGACATATTCCCACCCCCAAAGTGTCAAATACTACAGCTTGGTTAATGCTCTTTTGCGAGATCACACACATGTTTGTTTGTTTTTTTCCACAGTTTCTTTTCTCCATGTAGTCCTCTGGGCTCGGCAGTTTTAGACGTCAATACTTTAAGTTAGGGTTTGGAAAAGGTTGAACTTTGAAAAATGAGTCGAGTGACTAACGACTGACGTGACATTTAGTTTCTCTCGGGACACGAACAGCGTGTTCTCCTGGGTTTGTTTGGATGTCAATCCTCCCGTCAAACGTCTTGTACGATAGAAAACACACACACACAAAGAAATGGAGCATTTCGTGGAACAGTCACTGTAATACTGTTTTTACTCTTGGAGTATAAACTCACCCTTCCCCGCTCCGCTCCCCGCTGCTTCTGCCGTCCTTGCTTGGACCACATCTCACTTCAAACTTCATTTTGATCTCAACTACACACCTGGAAAGTTTTATTATTACATCTTACACGGTTGTGACCCCACCGCGGTGACAAAATCTGTCCTCAGAAAGAGAGTCACGTAAGGTCTGAAGACTTCGCAGTGTGATGGAGCGTGTGAACGTTTCAGTTTGCCTGTGCGTGTGTGTGTGCGAGCAGGCATTTACTCCCTTGTGTATTTTGTTGCCACCAGCACACGCAGGCAGCATTAAACTCATTGCCCGGCCTTGCGGCTGTTATATGTTGTGATTCTGATTTAGCGGTTATCTGCAGAATGCATCACTCTCCAACTCTCATTTAGTACCCCGAACCACAACTCTGGTCTCCCCTCAGCCTCCCCGGAGCATTTAGTGTTTTATTTGCGCTTCCTCCTGGGCAGCCTCTTAGGCATCATCCTACCAGCTGCAAGAGCAGATAGACAGGAAGGCACTTTCAGTTTAGCTTGTTTTGAATAAGTAAAACTCTCCCATCCTCTATGGTACTTTGTGGACAATCTACTTATTCCCTAACCACCAACCCAGCATCACTCCCAACTCTTTATATGCTGACAGTTGGTCAGTGATCCTCGGCGTCTGAAACCGGCACACCCGCGCTTTCAGCTAACTCCAATGTAAAGAGCGAGGTGGTCCACGTGGGGTTTGTGGAAAAGGGGAGGTGGAAAGTTCGAACAAACACGAGACTTTAAAAAGTTTCAGGCAGAGTGAGAATACGGGTATATTCAGAAAAATGTGTTTCTTGAACATTTAATCAATTCTAGTAGAAGCCCAGAGTAGAGTAAATTAAACTGCTGTGTGTTGTGTTTTCTAAAAAAGGACTCGAACAGACAATACACCTCCATAATCATACAGGCTGTATCTTTAAGATGATATGTAAAATCAAGAAAATTACCTTAAATGACCTTAGACCCCAAATTAACAAGCTGTTGTGGTCCTGAAACCAAACCACAGCTGATGGGCCCGATACAATATTTCACAGCACTGTGGGTTTAAAACTTTGATTTGTAATAATCTGTAAATTATTGTCTTCCTGCATTACCTGCCACAGAAGCCTCTGCTGTATCATCTGGCAGGTTGAAAGTCTGCGTCGTGGAATCATTCCACCTGTGTGATCTGGACAGACAGCAGGTGCCAGATGCTGCTGTCAACACACTCACCGGTTATTGCAAATGGCTGCAGGCAAGCTGAGGGCATTAAGTGGCACATCAAACTGTTTTGACACCACTCAATGGAGAGAATACATAACTACAATTTTAAATTGAGTAATTGTACACTTTTTTCTTTTCTTCTTGCGATGAGGACGTTGTTTTTGCTGATAAACTATTTCCGTTTCCTCTCATCCCTCCTCTGGGCTGATGGCTGCTCTGTGGGATGGAATAGAATGTGACCGATGACTCAGAGCAGAGAGGCACAATGGACGCCAGACATACCTGTGTAAATGGTGTCTTTTTAACGGCCTCTAGATATTCTTATAATATTGGCAGATACTAAGAAAAATGTTTTTGCCATTTTAATTCTTTGTTGCTTGTTTTTGTTTTTTTAATGGACTTGACCTAATTACATATTATGTGACATGTTGTCTTTTTTTTCCTCACGCCCACAACGCGTTTGTTTTTCACATTAAATCATTTACATAGAAGGCATTTCATCTTTCATGTAGTACTGGCTTTGATGTTGTCGTTACCATGAATAAATGAATCTGTCATATACACATCCTCTATCTCTCCGAGCTTCACATTGTACCTTCTTTCAGCAGGATTCCTGTGAAGATGAGGGGAGAAAAGTGAAGACAGACATAAAGGAGAAGGAAGTCATAAAGGTCTCGCTGACATTATAAGACACGTGTGTGTGTGTGTGTGTGTGTGTGTGTGTGTGTGTGTGTGTGTGTGTGTGTGTGTGTGTGTGTGTGTGTGTGTGCTGCCTTTGTGAGGACAAATGTGAGCCTGAGACCTTCAGAGCAAAGACATTTTGACCATTCTTCAATGTTTGAGGGTTCCGAGTTGGTTTTTCAAGAATTTAGAATTTGTTTTATGCTAGTGTAAGAGTTGGGGTCAGGCATTTGGTTTAAGGGTCGGTTTAGAAGTGGGCAACTATTTAAACACATGTAGCTTTACCAGTGGAACACTTATCATTTTCAATAGATTTTTTGGAGATGTTGAATTATCCTCTCATTTCACAGCCATTGGCAGGTGCGAGGCCTGTTATTAATGGAAGTTTGATTGATTAGTATTCTCATCTGTGAGGCCCTATGGCTCCGATTGGCTGGTACCAGTTGGATAAACAAGATTGATTGGAGGTTGGTTCGATGTTTTCCAATGTGATCTCACAGAAATACGTGACATAACCTCTCAACAGTACATTACGCGGGGGCGGCTTTACGTGTTGCCACCATGGAAACAATGAGGAAAAACATCATGATTCAGCTTAAAATAAGTACATGAACTTAATAAAAAATTATTCCACAACAATTTGAGACACGAAGCTCGGTCACGTGGTCAAAAAGTCTGTGGTTGAGTTGACCTCCTCACCCACTCTCCATTAGTAGTCTTTCTCAGTATTTATACTGCGTCACTAGCTCCTACTGTTGCATATTCACATGTCTGTGTTTGTGCGTCCACTCAGGAAAAGTTTCCTAGTGGACCACCCGTTGGCATCGTTGCCATGGTGCTGAACACATTACGTGCCATCACCATGTAATGCCCCATTAAGAGGACGTGGTCATTTCACAGATTTCTGTGAGAACAGCTTGTTGTTCACATACGGGTGGCAGCCTTCCTGTACAGTGCTCTCATGTTATTATTTGTTATGTTGCTATGCAAGCTGCCTGTAAACCAGATCTGTTTGAGATCTAGATATATGGTGCCATGATTGTTGATGATGAAAATGTCCCTTCATAGTACAAGGTTGTGTGTGTGTGTGTGTGCGTGTGCGTGTGTGTGTGCATCTCTTGAGTAGGTAGTACTCAATAGTATGGACATGTATTAAATATAGAAAACAAGAATGGCTCTGCAGTAAATCCACCCAAGCTTGAATACGTCTAACCGGGTGCTTCTTCATACAAAGAATTAACTTAACCTCCTCATATGAACCTTGAAATAAATTGCTCCTCCAAGTGTAACCAATGTGCTCTCAACTTTCAGAATGGTTATGGCTGTTCTGAAAAAGGGTTCAATATAAGAGTTGTACCTCGCTCGCCTGCACGGGCCCTGGCAGCCTCTTTGCTTTAAAATAAGCAATATTCTCAAAGGATTATGAGGCTATATGTAGAGCTTGATGCTCCTCAAAGTAGGTAACTGACCTTGTATTCATCTCTTTACTGCATTCAACCATTTTACATCTATAATGTGGCTTGAGGTCCTCAAAAGTTCTTCCCAACTGAGAGTTTCTAAGGCCTACTAACATTACCCTCGACCATAAGATGTGAAATATATGTATTTCTTTGAGCTTACCCCTTATTATTATTGGCAGTGCTTACATTACCATCTACTTTCAGTATCACTACTGCATTTCCTTCACTTGAATTGTTTTGTTCCACTGTAAGACCATCCAGAGTTTGATAAACCAAAACCTGCTCTGAGGAAGAGCTCTGATATATGATTTCATTGGGGGGGCGGGGGGGGGGTTAATGCTTTTGAGGCATCTCAAAAAAAAGGATGACTGTTCTTTGAACAGAAAACCCGCCATGGACCATTTGCATTAGTTTATGCTGTCTTTTTTTCCACATAAGACCAGAAGGCATGGTGGTGTTGGATTTCTGTTGCACATAAATAAAAAGAAGACGACCACAGAAATAATGCACAGGCAACTATTATCTCACTTTATTACACTGGGATTTTTCAGATGTAAAACCAGTAAAAGTTTGTCCTGTAATAGTCCTTGCATTGTTCGACAGAGATTCTCTCCACTAATGCGCTAATGACTTGTCACACATCACTGGCAAAATAAGTGGAGCAGTATTTCATATTGGGACATTTTGTGTTTGTGACAAGACTCTACTAAAAACAAGCAATTAGCGGTTGACTGTCACAGTAACGGTCACAGATTTAGGAGTGAGAATGTGGAATAACCGCCAGACAAAAGGCAGACACCATGGGAGATAGAGATTGCAGAAACAGAGGAGAATGGTGGGCAGCTTTTAGCTTTACTATTTATTTATTTTTAGACTGTGGTGAACAATTAAGGATAACTATGATTCTTGCAGTATTTTGGTAAAGTTTCTGATGACCGAAATAAACTGATACCAAATAAAAGCTCTGGCATTGGTGCGACACAGAGAGGAGAAAACGATATATAATGCTGACTGTGATTGGTTGACATGCGCTGCACTGTGTTGCGTTCCAAAAGTTTCAACATTTGTATCTCAGGGCGCTGCTCTTAAAAATAAGTGTTTGGGAGCCCTCGTGTGCACGCGTCTACATTGATAACAATGCATTTAAGGGTGCCAAAAAAGGCCCATTACGTACAGCATATGTTACAAGAGGGGCCCCTTGGTTAGATCGACAGAACATGACTAATGCGGTTGCTCTGAGTAGATCTCGATATAAACCGGAGAGCTACACGGCCGTCTGAAAACACTGAGTCAGGTCGACATTTTTTCATTGGCTGTGAACCACTTCGGGTCGCATTGGATTGAGAGTTGTTTTTTTAACTTTTCCCAAAGCTCCAGTCAACGCTTTGTCGCACATAAAGGGCCGCAAAATGGCGTAGCTAACGCAAAGAGTTGTTTGAAACTACTTCACGAGGCTGGTGAGAACACCCCTCGCTTTGCGTCTCAATACATAGATGAATTTCCGCCTGTGACTTTCGACACCCTTGATGTTTCTTGTGGGCTGGGGAAAAATGAGCGCCAAAGCATGGACATATCTACATGAAGCATGTCACTGAAAATGCTATCATACAGCCCAGAGCCCGTCTAGATCCACCCAGAAAGAAGAAGACGAGCAGTATGATTGGAACCAGCACTGGGGGAAACATACAAGTTATAAAGACTAAACTGGGGAGTGTGTTCGCTACTAAATTCTGACTTGGATTCAGGGAGACACTGGCAATTTATCTGAAAGACGAACTCCGCCGCGATGTAACCTGTCAAAAGATAGACATGGCGTACTTCCTGACTCTACGCTGACTGTTTTATTAGTGCCAGTAATCAAAGATAAAACCGGTAAACTATCCAGCTCACTATTAGCTCAACTATTCAGTGATGTACCCAGGGCCGGCTCTAGCCCTTTGGTTGCCCTAGGCGAGATTGAGTTTTGCGCCCCCCCCACACAGACACACACAATACTTTACATCACTGAAGAGACCTATATTAACTTAACTGCTTTACTTTGTTTTTCACCCACTTATAATTCTACTATTCTACATTGCAGTTCAACAATAAATGGTGCATGGACACACTCAAAGTTAGGATTAAATTAACTCCATAAACTGTGCAAAACACTCTTTTTTTTCAAATATGTTTATTGAACAAACCTCAAAACATGATACAAGCTGTATAGGGAATGACTATGGTTAACAAGGTTTGACAGGTTAAGTACAGGTTGAGTACTACTGGATGTCCCTTCTCCTGCAGCTGTATTTAAACACAGAGTTCATCCATGCTGTTCGTTACACAATTGCATTTGGTCATTTATATCATCCTACCACATAGTTGCATTGTACAAATACATTTTATCTGACCATGTAACTTGTAGTAAATAAATTACAATTACTGCCACCACTGCTACAAGGCTAAATAATGCTACTGATTACAATTAGTAGTATTAATGTGATGTGATTATGAAAGTAATAATTGATAATAATAATAATAACAATAACAAAAACAGCAACAATAGTACTAGTTGTGTAGGCTACTTACAAAGTTCAGAGGGAGGCGAATCAGGCGTCCTTTCTCCAGCAGGTGCCGGCCTCTGCAAACATTGCCTGAGTGCATCTGGCCAATTTAAAACAAAAATAAAAACAAAACAAAACAAAAAACACATATACATTGTAGTATATTCCTGGGGAGGAACTGTACAGAAGGGTGAACACCACCACTATCCCCAAAATGGTTACTGTGTGTGTATGCACCTGCTAGTTGTGAATTCACTAAACAGAACTTATGCCATTTATAATGAATGTAGACAGCAACTGTACTTTTCATAACTAGCATACGTTATCCAGATACTGGTCTTTTGACATGTACATCCATGTAGGTTATCAGTGAAGTTACGTTTGCTAGTAATAGCCTACGTAGCAAATTAGCAAAGTAACAGTTGCTAGCTAGCTATAGCTAGCCTAAGTGACAGCAATGAAACGTCCAATATTAGGTGATGCACAATACTAAATGTATTTCGTTTGACACCTTAATGGCTGAGATGAGAAGACTTACCTCTATACTTGACTTTCTTTTCCTCTTCTTTCTTTTTTCGTTTTCGTCCCTGTGCTCCAGATAGTTTAGACCAGTCAAAGTGGCCGCGCAATAGATTTTTCAGATCGCGCACATTTTTCAAAACGCACAAACGTTTTTTTTTTTTGGAGTGAGCCATCTTTGCAATACAAGATCTTTGATGTGACGTGTCGAGTCTTGGCCAATCACCGTCCCGTTTTCTCGACAAAAAAAATTCAGATTTCTGGCCGAGTTGTTGTCATCTCCGTAATAGAACATCTTTGATGTGACGTGTCTTGGCCAATATGCGTGTCTCTCTGTGCTTGATGAGAAAACTCACAGCTGAATCGTCCCTGCTCGCGGGAGCCGGCGCCACCCCCGGTCGCGTGCTGAAATGTGCGCTGTTAGGGCGCCCTCAACCCATTTGTCGCCCTAGGCAGTCGCCTAGTTCGCCTATAGCAATCGCCGGCCCTGGATGTACCCCCTGTGAATCATTGTTTCAGCCAAGTACCCCCTAACCAGCACAAAACATTTTTGGTGAAAAAAAACAAACAGATGTAATAAACAGCACTGTGCCATCAGTGACAGATTTAATATAGAATACTTACAATTCAGTTCATGAACTTACACTTTTATTTTTACTTAAATATTTATTAAATAACTATATAAAAATCTCACGTACCCCCATTTGAGAACCACTGTTCTAAAAGTATGAGAACAAATTTTCTTAGATAGGCTTCGACAATACATAATAACCACTGATCATCAATTTGGTTTTAAAAAATGAATATAGCACAAACTTATGTATATAAGGAAGTTGTTAGTAAGTATAGGAGACATAATACTACAATATTTATGTGTTTCCTGGAGGCGTCTAAAGCTTTTGACCAAATGAATCATATAAATAGTTTGTCAAATTCCAAGAGCGAGGGGTCGCTCCGTACTTGATAAGGATTTTTCTTTTTGGTATTCACCTCAAACCATGCAAGCTAGAAGGGGTAAGAGTGTATCTGCACTCTTCCGAGTGACCAATGGGGCGTGACAAGGTGGAATACTGCCACCTGCTCTTTTCAATCTATATATGGATGATCTCTCTAAAAAGTTAAAAGAGTGTAAGACGGTGGGGGGAAAGTCTTATTATCTATCTGATGTACGCTGATGACTTTGTGGTCCTGTCTCCTCACAGCGCTGGTTTACAGCTGCTCAGAGTCTGCTCACATCATGGCCTGCAGTACGGCATTAAATTCAACTCTAAAAAGAGGGTTATCATGATAGCTAAAACCAAGGAGGATCGGAAGCCACATTTTCCTCTTCTTTTTTTTTTTTTCATGTAAGGCCAAGAGCAAAATGTGGTGAACAAAGTGAGATATTTGGGTCACAACATCAGGAATGATCTAAGTGATGATGATGATTCGCAAACTGCATGTACAAGCCAATATGTTGGTGTGGTGGAAATGTATCATAAGTGCTTTCTTAAAAAGCTGCTTTCAGAGTTCAGAGATGAACTGAACTCTGAAAGCAGAGTTCAGTTCATCTTGACCCAGTCTAATCAGCGCCATCCGTGTGAAGCGATAACCGGTGGATCTCGGTATTGTTTTTGTTCTTTTCGTTTTCTCTCTATGCTCTCACTCTTGCCTCTCAGGGCCGCAGCCAAACAACATCCTCCAGACAGCATCAAGGCTTGTCTGGTGGAGAGGAGGACACTGTGAGGAGGAGCAGGGGGGAGGGGAGGAGGGCAAACATTTCAATAATAATTGTTGATGTATAAAACTCATGTTGAACTATTTTTCAGGGTCAGACCTCCGAACCATCTGTGGTGACGAGCTCCGTCCATTCAATTGAATTATTCCAAGTTTCTGTTTAGTAAATGCTTAAAGGCATTTAAGTGTTTCACATCGCATTTGTTTTCTCTAAAGGAGATTGATAAGGTTAATTAATTTCCATTACAGCTGGCACGTACATATTCCATATGTACAGATGATGTTAAAACAGCGTTATACAGCCCATTTGTGGTGCAGTTATAGTGAAGAACAAATGAAAAAATATCCAGGTGGCCTCTTATGATGCTTTTAGAATCTTGCTCAAGCTCCCAAGATGGACAAGTGCAAGTCTGTGACTCGTAATGTTCCCACCGTTCATCCTGTGTTGAGGAATTTTATGTACAAATGTAAATATTGATTGTGTTCTCATGAAGGCCTTTATGATTCAGTCAAAGTGATACAAGGTATTCTTCTTGTTTTGGGAAACATTGGAACAAATGTCAAGGTTTTATAACGACGAGTGACTTTTGAACTGCAATGACTTTACCTATAAAAAATAAGGGTTAAATGAAGAGAATCATGAGATGGGATACCAGGACTATTAAAAAGTGTGCTGCAGCATGTGCCTATATTCATATGGTGTACCGTCATCATCCATCCAGTGGGTTCAGTGTGTCTTTATCATCATCGCAATTGAAGAAACCCATGCAGTACTACCTATACTGACAATGGCATTTCTAGGATTTTATGATCTATTTCCTTGCAAATTCATAATTGGTTTAATCATAGCTTCATAGTATAGGTACTATGTACATACAACTACTGCAGAATAATTCATAAGAAATGTCATTTTTGGGCCATATTCTTTTTAACTGGTTGTGAAAAGGGCAAATATGAAAGCCTTATTTCTCTGCTGACTGCGGTTATGTGTCACATCATCGAGCATCCTGCTGCCCCTTTACGTTACGAGTTACAGTGCCGTTAGATTAATTGCTGCAATGATGGATAATAATAGTAATTGTGGAAAAGAATCACGAGGGGTTGGCTTTGCAGGCGTACCAGATGACATACAGAAGAGGGAGAAAAAAAAGGTGCTCATTAGCTGGGCAATCATGTACATGGTTCTGCAACAGCACCTTCACATCAGTGAGAATCACTCGTAGTGAACACGTGGAGCAGTGGAGGATGGAGGAGGGACACTGCACCGTTTCCTTCCTCGGTTATGCTTCAACGTACTTTAAACGTCAAAGAATCTCTCCTCTATTTTGACCTTTGGGAAATGTTTTTACATGCTTCTGTTCTTTTGGCTTAACATATTTACTAGGAGTTGCCAGTTTGTTTGGCATACTTGTCGACTGAAACACACAGCCTTGAAGTAAATAACACCTTTTTGAGAGGCTTGTGATATTCAAAAAACAATTGTGACATTGAAGCGTTTATTACAGTTTTTATGCTTTGGTCTTTGATATTGTTGTAATGCACTGCGGCAAAGAGAGCGGGAAGGAAAGCCAAGACACTTAGTGAACTGGCTCATTTGAAAATGAAATAACCATTTTTTTATGGTAATGTCATTATCTCTATACTGGTATTCAATTGTTTCTTGCTCAAATTATTTTATTACCCATTGTCTGTCCTCTGTATTTTGAAGATTAGATGACTTAATTATTTGATAAAGATGGGTGTGTGATTGAATATTAATTTGATTAATCAAGGGAGTAAAGCAACTCCCAAGCTCATTTGGGAAAAATATGACAGTCATTTAAAATGTGTAAGTAAATAAATATTCTAAATTCAGGAAAGATATTAAATAAATGCTTGAAAATGTATATACAGTTGGTTAAAAATGAGAAATGTATGTCAGTATAATGCAGTGACACAATAAAATTGCATTGTCTCCTTATGTTTTGCATATCCATACCGTGTGTAGTGCGATGCAGTGATTCGGTACCTCTTCAATAAAAATGTGTTTGAGCCCAGTGTGTAAGTATACAACAACAGAACTCAACTACATTGAAATGCAGTACAGGCATACCTCAAGGGTCCTTTTTAGGGCTCCTATTATTTTGTCAATGAAACAAATGTATTCGCACCCATCGAAGCTGTCTCAATGACCTCTGCTCTTTTTCCTAAACTTAACTAAAAGCTAAACTGGTTTTGGTGCCGAAACCGGACTAACCTGAAACGGAAGTTTATTTTGGAAAGACACTATGCCTGCTGACGCATCCCAAACTAACACCAGAGCTTTTAAAGCTTAGATCCAATGACCAAGCTGTGGTTAAGCTGCTTTTTTTTTCCCATGGTAGATTCTTTTTTATTGACATGTTTTTCTCCATCCACATTTTTTTTTTATATACTCTCAAAGCACAAAAGCCATTGGATCTGCAATCGATACAGCCATGATACAGACATGAAAACTGTATATGTATATATATATATATACACAGCAAATAAAAAAAATGTTTCCTTGCATCGCAGACTCTGGCCATATACAGCAAATACTTCATTGCTCAGCAACCATTTACAGCAACCATTTCTTCTGCAAGCCTCTTTTCTGGCACTCTTTTTAAACAATATTTTGCCCCTTTTTATTATTTGTGTTTCTAATCCTATGCTTTGTTCATACCCTTATCACTCACTTTTTCTTCTGATCAGTCCCCCCCTCTCTCTCTCTCTCTCTCTCTCTCTCTCTCTCTCTCTCTCTCTCTCTCTCTCTCTCTCTCTCTCTCTCTCTCTCTCTCTCTCTCTCCACTAAGCTTTTAGAATGAGGGGGCGAGAAACCCCAAAGCATGAATCATTAAAAGATGTGAAGAGAAAAATAGATCACTGCAGATGCACCTGCAAAAAATAACAGCGTGCGATGGAGAGAGAGGGAGACGGGGACAGAAGAAGAGGGGGAGGGTAGCATTTGGCTTCTCTTCTCTTTGTAAGACAAAGGATCTGTCCTGCGCTTAGCTGTAGTGATTCTGTCTTTAAAAAGGTACACAAGCAAGGCAGCACACACAAAAAGCCTGCTGATCCTCCCCGTTTACATCATACTATCTTTATCAACACCTTTAGTGGGTTTTAGATAGAGTATAGTGGGCTGATTTTCAAACAGGAGTTTTTGATATGCATGCAAGTAAAGGACAAAGACAAACAGTAACTGGTAAAGATCAAAGCAGAGAGAGAAAAAAAAAAAGTACTTTAAGAGAAACAGGCAGCTTTAGTGAGCCAGAGCATTCTTTTTACGCAACAAATACTGATCTTTCACCCAGGAGGCCGCGGTTCATTCCCCGTGTGAAACGGAAGTCAAGGTTGAGTCATTCGTCACATATGAATCGTAGTTATTTTGACCCAAACAACAGTTGTGTTGCCTAAACCTAACTACGCATTTCACCATCTTTTCCCGAACCTAACTAAGTAGGTTTCTTTACTAAACCTGACCAAGTATTTCATAATCTTTTTCCTAAACCTATAACCAAGCAGGTGTGTTGCCAAAGCTTAACCAAGTGGCTTCCTGTGAAGAAATGCATTTATTTTGAAAAAACGGTATGCCTGCAACCATTCAAAACTGAAACGTGTTGCTGGCTTTTAAACGCACAAAAAATGAAGAGGAACCTTTCGTAATGTATCATATGACCGTTGTATTCTATTTTATTCTATTTTATTTTATTATTATTATTATTATTATTTTTATTATTGTATATATCTTTTATCTTTCGTCCTGCTGTTTTTGTTTATTTTGTTGTTAGTTGCTGCTACCCCGACACCAAATTTCCCCTCGGGGATTAATAAAGTATATATTTATTTTTTATTTTATTTTTTGTATGAGGATATGTTTTCCAGTCTCACCCATAATGCAGTAAAAAATAAAAAATAAATAATGAAGAGCGACAAAATTTAAATCAGGATGGCAATTATTACCACATGTTGGCCCCTATAATTTACACATCCACCCGCTTCCCTCTGGTATTACACCACCTTATGATTTAAAGGAATATTTAGGTTTCACCCCATCAATCATGTAAGTCTAAAACTACCACTCGCTCTTACCCACACATGATCCATCGCTAATCAGCTGCTCTTCTTGAACCCAATTAGCTGCACCTGCCACATGCCGCTATTGATGCCCGCTTCTAACTATCACTCTCAGCATTAAGACTGTAAGTGTGGGTGGGAACAACGGTCATACCCGTCCAATACATTATTTAGTGGTGCCAAGATAACTTTCACATTGTAAGTTAAGTTGACAGTGAATGTAACCGGATGAAAGCGAAGGAACCAAGCAGCATGGAATGCAACACACCCACACATCTGAACATCGTTCAAAAACCAACCCACCTGCTACTGGAGCCAGGCACCGCTTCAACAAAAGGTTCCATCTGCTGATCGGCCTCCTACACACAGTGCAAAGACGGCTAAATATATGTATTGAACTTTTTAGACACTATAATGCAGTCTATTAGTGAACAGGATGAATCCTATGGACTTCCATGACTTGTTCCGTTGTTGCTCTGTTTAAAAAAACACACATTCATGGCCCTTCACAATTAGGTGTAACATTTGGTGATCCAAAGTGTTCAAAGCGCCATTAAAAAAAGGAAGTATTTGTCCAATACTTTGGTCTAGGACCAAATACCTACAAACCTATTGACATTCTCATGAAGTTCATCCGTAATTTCAGTTTATTGCCGATTAACACATTTTAACCAAGATGGTGACACTGGTAAATGTTATACCTACAAAGCACCATCACAGTGTGGCTGTAGAAGCGTACGGCCTGAATACATCACTAAATACACAAATAGAGTAAGAACTTAACTTTGTCATCTGCAAAAAAACTATCCTGCATTGCATTTTTATGTTTAAGTGCAAAGGAGAGATAATGTGAAATATGTCCCGTTATCAACTAATTCCATTTTAAGTCTTGATATGTGAGATTTAACACAGACTTTTGGAATTAGAGAAATAGATTTTTGTCATGTGCAGAACATTGTCAAGAGCAAAGTATATCTCACGGCATTGAGAGTTTTATCTTCACCCAAACAATAAACGTTTACACCTGTTCTCTGGGCCTTTTTCTAAAGTGGTTTTGAAAGGAAGCAGATTACTGATAGGGGAAGAAGTCCAGGAGGCTCACTGATGGAAGGCTGCATACACAAACAAACAAATCATCCGAAAAAATGACTCCCGGAAGTGTCATTTTCCAATTTCATTTAATCCTTGTGTACATGAAACCAACATTAATAATGTTCGTATGGAACATCTGTGTGCGAGGATTATTTTTTTTTTTAATAGTCTTTCAGATTTCAGCTTTAAGGGAGAGAGGTTAAATTACCTGTCATTACACCACCTCTACTTCCAACTGTGCAGGAGAGACCTCTGGGTAATTATTCTCTCAGATCCTGTGGCGCATCAGACAATCGCGTTTATATATGAGGGGCCGTTTAGGCCATAACTACTGAAACGCTCTCACACATACTACTGAAACGCTTTCACACTCACTACTGAAACGCTCTCACACATACTACTGAAACGCTCTCACACATACTACTGAAACGCTCTCACACATACTACTGAAACGCTCTCACACATACTACTGAAACGCTCTCACACATACTACTGAAACGCTCTCACACATACTACTGAAACGCTCTCGCTCTCACACATACTACTGAAACGCTCTCACACATACTACTGAAACGCTCTCACACATACTACTGAAACGCTCTCACTCACACTCACTACTGAAACGCTCTCACTCATACTACTGAAACGCTCTCACACATACTACTGAAACACACATACATTCACTATTGAAACGCTCTCACACATACTACTGAAATGCTCTCACACATACTACTGAAACGCTCTCACACTCACTACTGAAACGCTCTCACTCATACTACTGAAATGCTCTCACACATACTACTGAAATGCTCTCACACTCACTACTGAAACGCTCTCACACATACTACTGAAACGCTCTCACTCATACTACTGAAATGCTCTCACACATACTACTGAAACGCTCTCACACTCACTACTGAAACGCTCTCACACTCACTACTGAAACGCTCTCACACATACTACTGAAACGCTCTCACACATACTACTGAAACGCTCTCACACATACTACTGAAACACTCTCACACTCACTACTGAAACACTCTCACACATACTACTGAAACACTCTCACACATACTAATGAAACACTCATACATTCACTATTGAAACGCTCTCACACATACTACTGAAACGCTCTCACACATACTAATGAAACACTCGTACATTCACTACTGAAACGCTCTTACACTCACTACTGAAACACTTACACATACATACATACTCTGTAAACCTATTCACGCTCATATATAAATGTAAATAATAAATGTATGTATACGTTTTTCAGTTATATGTATGTATGCTCTTACATGAGGATGTGCAAGCGTCTCACATGTATTCATACAAGTCATTTCAGTAGTGACCGTGAGAGTGTTTCAATAGTGAATGTACGAGCGTTTCAGTAGTATGTATGAAAGACATCTCACTAGCATACGGAAGGTACTTCGGTTAAACCGGAAGGCGGAAGCAAAGAGTGCATGTTTTGAACAGCGACAACGCGCCAATCTTAGCCCGCAATTAATATATTTTTTTGTGATTGAATATGAAGGTGCAACTTCTATATATTTTGATCAGTCTGCAGGCCTTATTCGTAATTGGCAATCGCGATGACATCGTTGATTTTTTTCAATAGGGTGCTGCGCTGTGTTCAATGCCTACAGCAAGACCCAGGAGAAGAGAGATGTTTTAGAGAGCCGGAAGTGGAATTAGTTCATAACAAGAGTCATTTCTTTTCATATCTAATCTGAAAGTAGACATAAATTGCCTCATAAATTGATAGTCAGCTAAAGGAGGGGATTTTGAAGGGCTTTTATTTTGTAATTAAACATCAACATGCCTTGATTGATAGTCTACTATTAACATGAAGTGGAATTATTGTAATTTCCTTTCAACAAGCTTTTATTTTGAAATTGCCTTCATCGGAAGAGTCCTCTTATTTTGAAGTCAGTTTGTACACACTCGTACCGTAATGCCTAGTATAAACGCGTCCCGACAATCTATGTGCGGGCTGGCCCGACTGTGTTTTTCGAAGTGGAGGCTGGCCTGACCGCAGTGACACCAAGACGTTGCCTATGTCTGAACACAGTCCGACGGCTAATTCCAAAAAAAGAAGCAATTCCCTGCCAGTTAAAACCGAGTCCCATGCACTGGTTAAATTGCTCAATTGTTAAATCATATCGTGGGCGACATGGAAGGCCATTTCTGGCTGTAGGTGGAATCGGAGGAAGACAGTTTTCTTGATCTCTTCTTCTAGTTCTAAAGTCACCAAACCTATTAAAACAAAAACATATTGACTCCAAAAAAACAACCGTCTCTCCATCAGGTCCTTCCCTAGAGCGAACCATAGACAACATAGAATTTAGGGTAATGGTGTGGTCATCAAGCTCTCTAAAACATCTCTCTTCTCCTGGGTCTTGCTGTAGGCATTGAACGCAGCGCAGCACCCTATTGAAAAAATCAACGATGTCATCGCGATTGCCAATTACGAATAAGGCCTGCAGACTGATCAAAATATATAGAAGTTGCACCTTCATATTCAATCACAAAAAAATATATTAATTGCGGGCTAAGATTGGCGCGTTGTCGCTGTTCAAAACATGCACTCTTTGCTTCCGCCTTCCGGTTTAACCGAAGTACCTTCCGTATGCTAGTGAGATGTCTTTCATACATACTACTGAAACGCTCGTACATTCACTATTGAAACACTCTCACGGTCACTACTGAAATGACTTGTATGAATACATGTGAGACGCTTGCACATCCTCATGTAAGAGCATACATACATATAACTGAAAAACGTATACATACATTTATTATTTACATTTATATATGAGCGTGAATAGGTTTACAGAGTATGTATGTATGTGTAAGTGTTTCAGTAGTGAGTGTAAGAGCGTTTCAGTAGTGAATGTACGAGTGTTTCATTAGTATGTGTGAGAGCGTTTCAGTAGTATGTGTGAGAGCGTTTCAGTAGTATGTGTGAGAGCGTTTCAGTAGTGAGTGTGAAAGCGTTTCAGTAGTATGTGTGAGAGCGTTTCAGTAGTTATGGCCTAAACGGCCCCTCATATTTATAGCCTCATGTGGACGATGTGCTTTTGGGCGCACCATCATTAGATTTAGCTGAGACAACTGGGTTAAGAGCATTTGAACTGATTAGGAATGTGTTGCTCCTCCCACTTGTTATAAAGTCTAAGGAGCATTATGTTTTTTTCTTTCTTTTAGAATCTTTTAGTTGACTACTAGACTGTAAACTCCGTAAAATGTACTTATCATGCAGACATTGTCAGTTTCAAATTAGACTTCCATTGTAATTTTCATATTGGTACTTTTAAGTCTTTAAACAATTCTAAATTGAATACCTTCAAACTCAATTATACATACATATGAAAGAGGACATTTATTCAGGTGTGCTGGTTGCTGTGCTTATTATAAGAAGCTGTAGTCAGGAACCCCAAATGTATTTGTCATTAGGCAACATGATAGAACAAATGCAACACATTATATTGCAAATATTAATTAATCCATGTCCCGGAAAGGTCAAAATGGGACTTTTTATCAGAACTTCTTTTGCGTTTCTTCGCAGAATGGTGTTGGTCCAGTCTACTTATAATACACGAGCAGCTGAGCAAAACTCTGCAGAAACGAGAGATGATGCGACGCTTTACATTATGCTTTTATTCCTTATTACTCCTTTTTAGGGCGGCCGAGCTCCGACAGGATACTGCAGCTGTGGATGTGGTTATTGCTCGGACTATGGCCGCATTTGTGGTTGGATGTACTAACATTAGCCGAGAAAGCATTACAAAGCCTCACAGGTTGTAACCAATACAGTAACGATACACCACAGAACCCATTCTAGCGCAACAGCATTGCCATTTGCCATATATGCAACGTTGCTGTCAGAGATGACGCCTCCAGGTTTTTGTTTCATTTATTTGGATGGTACCGTTCCATCTCGGCCACCCTTCTGCCTCATCTGTAGCTGCAGAATTTAAAAGTCATTAGCAATTTATTAATTTTTTGTTGAAGGGTTACTCATTCACTTGATCAAGTAGAGCATTGTTGTCGTTCTAATCACAATATTAACATAAACATGCTGCGGGTAAGTCATTTTTCCCCATTGAAAGCTATTCTAATCATGCAAATTTGTCTTCAAAACTATGTTCTTTATACGTACATTTTAAAGCCCCCTCAGCCAACATAATAATAACACCACGGTTACAACCTTGTATGTGCTGTAGTGTTGCAATTGGCAGAGAAATTTGAAATAATAAGCATTCACACTCAAAATGGTTAATCATAAACAATAATCATGTGAAATACATACAAAACTACACCACACATACAGTGGCGTGCGTTTTTCAGTGTCATTTTGAGAATCCCTCCCTCCCAAACGCATCTTGGCCTTGTTGGCGCTCAACGCTTCCAGCAGTGTGTGTGTGTGTGTGTGTGTGTGTGTGTGTGTGTGTGTGTGTGTGTGTGTTTGCCCACTAATGTGGACATCCGCTGCCCCCGCAGCTCGACGAGGCAGAATGAAGGAGGCTTCATCCTCCCCTCAGTATTAAAACAGCAATATAGCAATCGCCCTGCTGCGTGTCGTAAAAAAAAAAAGGGCCTGCCTTCAAATCAAAACACTTGGCGAAAAGAAATTAAAATTAAGGAAGCATGTGTAAGAGCCAGCGGTCTGTTTTTGAAGTTCTGCAACTCAAAATAAGTCGGCAGCAAGAAGCGCCTCAGCTGATAAAGATCATTGCTGTAATTGAAAAGGGATTTTGAATCATGACTATACCATCAGTAGCCTGGACTCCCCGCAGTACAAGTCAGTGACAAGAATGTTTTGGCACTCATGAGCTTCAAAAGGATTAAGTACCACACATTTTTCCCTATTTCCTGCGTGTTTCATCAGATAAAGTCTCCCGGTTTCTCTTCATTAAGTATGTGGCGTGCTGTTTTCTTTGCGGCACACTGTAAGTCAGCATCTTTCCGATGGTCTTCAGAGTGTCTCCTTTGAACTAGACAGAAAACACACTCATCAAGTTTAGCTCGGGCGGGCTACAAAACACTGCCGGCTGCCTGCGTTACTGCCATTGCGTCATCTTGACTTCCACACTTTGGACGGCTTAATTGCTGCTCGTGCCTCGACTATGAATAAATGGGGTGGGCGTCCATCAGCGTGGCGCCAATTCACTCTCCGGGCCCACTCAACACCACCGTGATCATGTGTGGCTGGAGGATTGAGAGAAAGACTTAAACGCATGAGGGCTCTTTCTATGGAGTATAATATATTTGTGCACACTGTTGCTTAGTTATGATCGACAATCTGCCGTTAGTTTTCCAACCACATTTTTAACAACTGTTTGGCCCTTTGGGTCGGTAAGTGATTTTCAATCACACATCCCCAAGTTGAAAGAATGACGTCCTTTAGAGCGTCTCCCCTGTTAGTACTCGTGTTCCTGTTGTGAGCGTGCCATGCCGCTATCGATCCGTGTTATGGCCTTTGACAAGAAGGGTGCACTAAACCAGCACCACCGTGTATTGATCGCCGTTCCTCCTCCACGGAACCTTTCCGTGCTTGTTTATTCTGATCCTCTGGCGTGTTGACAGAGCGAGGCAATAACTGGCCCCGGGCACACGGGACGAGCATGTCGGACCTGGTGGAGAGCCCGGAGATCCCACGAGTGATTCAATGAGAATCATTCACGGTTGTCTGTCAGTTAGTAAGAAATTATATCTTAAATGCACGGTCAAGACCAAAAAAAAAGACGTTAAAAAGACAGATAATAATCACAAAAAGCTGAGGTTCAATGGGAAAAAAACAAGGATTTGTAGCTGGCGTTTGGGCTACCAGTTAAAGCGAAGCACATGTCTTTTATATGAAAGTCCATATGGACAGTCTTTGTTAAGATACCCCAGATTAATTATTGATTAGGGAAATAAATCAATTAAGGAGGTAATGATAGCAGATGTGTATCTTTCAGTTTCTCAATCAACTGATGTTTTCTCGCACACAAGGGAA
Source organism: Myoxocephalus aenaeus (assembly GCA_038501785.1). NCBI lineage: Eukaryota > Metazoa > Chordata > Actinopteri > Perciformes > Cottidae > Myoxocephalus > Myoxocephalus aenaeus. The sequence goes on from JBAMJR010000379.1 coordinate 6,644,698, forward strand.
ATAGCAGAATTTCTGCATCAACGAGCGTAACCCACGTCAAGCCTTCCCTCATTTATTAATTATCTTCACTTAACCGGGATGATCCAAGCAACTGCTTTCCAGCGAGCCCCAAATTTAGTTCTTTGCGTTTTAAATGAATGATACATGTTTTGCATTATTTATTATCCAGCATGCCCTCGTCAGACTTTCTGCACTTCCTTCTCTCTGTAAAAGTCAACATCATGGAACTAGAGCTTGTGGCCAGACTTTTATCTTGAGATTGAGTGGCTTCAACAAAAGGTTAACTGTTAACTGGGGCACCGTGTACCAGAGGCCCAGTGTACCTAAGCAATTCACTTCAAAATAAGAAAGCGATAACATTATTTAAGACATTTAATGATGTGTTCATCAATTTAGTTCAGGCTTATTTTGGTGACTGACTTTTCAGCAAACACCAGGTCAAACTTTAAATTGGTCCAATACTTTGGGTATGAATCGAGTTGTTTCAAAACAATACCAGTATCCAAAATGTCTCCAATACAGCTGAAAACGTTGGATCAGATATCGGAGACTACTCAAGTTTATGCAACGATCTGAGATCATACTATCAAATCATTTATTATCTCTTTACGCTACACGGGAACAACAAGTGTCCCTCACTACCCGATCCCTTCATCCTGGCAAATCGTTACTGCACACGTGCAACTCTCAACACAGATGAGAAAGAAGCAAGCTGGCTTACTCGTTAGCTACTGCCATCATCCGCTCTGGAAAATAAGCAATCACTGTGTCCAAAATTCATGATGGAAGTAGTCAAAGACCTCACACATTTCTAATTTCTTTGACAGTCGTACAGGCACAGTACCAATTGGGCATGTTGTTACCAGACACTCATTTTAGCCAGAACTAGCAAAATGTCAGAAATATGGCAATATTTTATGCATGAAAAAAAGAAAAGACAAATGGTGACTAGTACAATAGGCAAGGTTTTAGTTAAGAAGGACATTTATGTTTTACACATTTAGCCTAAGACCAGGCCATACAACTATGAGAACAATAATATCACAGCCAGACACGGGTTAGTAGTATTCAGCCTTTATAATAAATCAATACAAAAGTTCTGGTATCCGTAAAAAAAAAAAAACTCAGCAGGGCGCGGGAGAAGTTCCTGTTTCTTACTCGCTTGTTTCAGGTGAGAGTCCAGGCCGTTTGTATCGTTGGGTGAGGTTCCCATTTAATTATATATTCATGGTTATACAACGTGTACATTCTTGGTCTCCTGAAGTGTTACTTGCGGTAAAAACCGTGCGATCTCCCTGTCACCCATGCATTATTACCCACCTGGCTGTTGCACCTGTGCCCCATATATAAACTATCATAATAAAATACACACTACCAAAATAAAATACAGACATAACTAATGGCTCCTACACTAACAACTTCAGCCTCAGTTGTGCTTTGTATTTAGAGCTAAATAGCAAATGGATGGGGACCATGGTCGACACTATACCTGCTCTGCATCAATAGGTTAACATTGTCATCGTTCACAACATTCAGCTAACAGAGTGGCTCAAGATTTTTTGATGTTTTCATAGTGGATACTGGATGAGGAATCGTTTTTTTTTTTAAGTCTCGTCTCCCGGTTGAGTTGCCATATTCCTGCCAATTTGAGTTATTCATAAAGGACCACACAATAATATAGAAGTGCGGTCCTAACCAACCATTTGCGTCGGATGAGAGCGGCAGCATGTCAATTATATGGTAGCATTTCATCTGCTAAGGAGTTGAGAGTGGATTGCAACAGGATTTAGGTTGGTTTACATCAGCGAGCCCCCCTCACATTTAGAGTGGTCACTGAGCGCTGTATTGTGTAATGTCAACTCGAGGTCCAGACTTTCCTCATGTCCTCTCAGCTTTATAATGGATCCCTTTGAGGATTGGCATGGCCTATGCATTTGTCCTTGGAGATTTGTTTTTGCAAAACATGTCTTCCTCTTTTGAAGAAACAATTATCTGGACATGCATTGCCTCAAAGTCCCGCAATGGCAATAAAGTATAAATCAACATTTTTTTTTTTTTTTGGAGCTACTTACTCTTGATGTTTAATGCGCAGACAAGATGCTAGTTGTGTAAATGTGTGTTGTGTTATTGAGGCACGAGTATACAGTGTGTGCTCTTGTGTTCAATATCACAGCCCGCTGTGTTCCCTTTTGTCGGCCATTTAAAACATGCAAATGTACACTATGCTTGGAAATTGCATCTATGCATCCAGATGCTAAAGGAGACCTCATGGCACCGGTGTCACACACAAAGGAGCGCCGTCTAACCGGTGTTATTCGACGCACTGGGAGTCAGAAACGGGTTGTATTTGGTGAAGGTTACAGCGAGGGTTACGTCAACGCGGTCTGTATATTTGTGTACACATGGGCATTGACCTCGCCACATCCCGTTTACTCTTCTTGTTGATTAGAATTGATACAAATCATTCTGAACCGGTGCTTCATTAATAGGCCGTTGCTCGGTTTGGAGAGAAGCGGTTGATATTGTGACACCTTCTGTGGCTTCCCCTCTCCTCTGATTTCTGTTAATACTAAAAACTTTATTAAAACAGCTAATGAGGCGAAAGATGGGGTTTACAACCCATGATCATAACTCAGACCTGACCTACAATGTTGCGAACAAAACACACACACACACACACACACACACACACACACACACACACACGTAGTGCCGACCAGAGTGCTGTCTTGTGTTTATAGTGTAGTTTCCAGAGGATTTATCTTGTTATATAAACTCAGTATGATTTCAGGGCCTGTTTAACCCGACGTCCTGAAGCCTGATTTGTCAGGAGTCACAATGTGACAGCTGTCAACATGTTTTATTTATTGGTGCCACCATAGTGTGAGATGCTCTATTTACTAATGACTTGAGACTATCATTGCCAGTCATATACATCATGCTTGAATCCAGCTCTCGCGGTGTACAAGTTTGTGTCATTAAAACCGAGCTTGACGTGACAGAGTGACACGTTTAGTCCAATCACAAAGCCCAAATCTGATACCCGTGTTGGGATTCATTACTGGACGCGTGTCGCAAACTGTCTTCCATCAAACCAAAATCAGCGTAACAGCCGCTGTCACATGTCATGCAATGCTTGCCGACACTTGTCATTCAGAGAGACCTCTTCTTTCTGATAACTTAGCGTGTAAATCTGCCGTTAGTCACCTCGGGCCGGCAGTTGTCATTCAGCGTTTCCCTCTCATTTTGTTCCAAGTGCCTCATTTCAGGACGAACAAGGCGTCCATCTATGTGAAATGCAGGCCGAGAAGGCCCAGAATTCAAATTAAATTACCAGTGTGTAGGGGCCCTTCAAATCAGAGCATCCACTAGTCCATGTCAATGTATCCTCGGGCAAGACATTTCACTCCAAATTGCTCCCACGGGCTGTGCCTGTGGTGTGTAAATGGGTATGCATGGTTAGTTAGAGTCCTGATGGGCAGGTGGCACCTTGCATGGTAGCCCCTGCCATCAGTGTGTGAATGGGTGAACGAACATGTACTGTTAAAGCACTTTGAGTGGTCGGAAGACTCGAAAAGTGCTGTACAAGTTCAGATCCATTTACCGTTTGAGTTCTGGCTGTATTTCAGATCTGAGAAGAAGAATGCCTCTTTTTAATCATTAAATCTGAGTATTTCACATCAGACAGTCCTTCCATTCAAGTGACCACATGTTACTCCCAGTCAACTTTATATATTAATTACATCTGGGATATCAGGCAGCTGTTGACTAATATTAGAAACTTGCAAGGAATATAGGACCACCACAGCTTTGCTTCTCCACACAGAGCCATGGCCATATTTGCCAAATGTTTAATACAGTTGTCACTGTTGTCAATTTGACAGTAAAGTGTTTAGCACCCTAATGCAACCTAATCTTCTGTGTCGAGGTAGCTTGCTTTTAAAAAATGTACTTCTAAACTCATTTTAGACTTGCGATTCACTGTCACAGCTTAATTTTGTCCATTTAATTGCTTTTCTTTGGCATGGTTTCCTGTTGTGTTTGAATAAAAGATTGATTCTTTAAGCCGCTACTACAGAAATGGCTGAGAAAAACATAATCCCTCGGTAAAAGTTGAAGACACTTTGCCACAGTCTTCTGTATCTCCTAAACCCACACAGTCAAGCATGTGCAAATTAAATGCATCTATTGCAAATGTGTCCATTGAATGTCTCTTGACATCTTGAGATTCAAAATAGGTCATTTCAACGTGCCTACGCCTCCGTCGCTACATTGACAAGCAGAGGTGTCCATCATAAAACCGCCTTTCATCAAAATAACACAATTTGACACTTCAAATGTGTGTTGGTAGTTTACAGAGCTCTCTCATAAATACTTATTTGCACAGTTATTTAAAGCTTTTCTTAATTAGTTTTCAAATGTGAAAAGTGTGCTAAACTTTTGCTAGCTTATTCATTTTTTTTAAAACAATAGCTAACCCAATCATGTTTCTGATGGTGCTGATTGATAACAGCAGTTTAGTGTTTATTTGTCAATTAATTCCATTGTTGGTTTCATTTTAGCTTCATCTGACAGGAAGTGGCTATCCACCTTCTTTAGATTGGCCCACTTTATCCAGATAACAACTGCTCTTGAATCTGCTGGAACATCTGGACAGGCTAACCTACCCGATGGTGCAAACCTGCGTGGAATTTGCAGTCGAAACAGGTACACAATGTCACATTTACTTTTCAAGGCTAATGAGAATTTAGTAACACTTGGGGGTTCCTGGAAACTATCTTTTAATGATATGATTGATGTGCTGAAAGTTGAATATGTCCTCTCTGCATGTAATTGCTGCACAGTGAACACAAACCAGGGAAGAAAAACAGTGTTCAAGAATGCCGTAATTACATTGAACCAATGCCTATTTGTCTAGGACAGAATAAAGCTGACAAAGTCTTTTGCTCAGTGTGTCCCCATAAAAAAAAACAGACAAATGAGGCTCTTTTTTCAATGTGTCTTTGAGGGAGCAGCACAATCATGTGCAAACCTGCATCCAATTGACAGAAAGACAAGAAAACATCACAGAAAATGCTGCCCAGACAGAGAGGTTCGTTTTAGGTTTGACACAATGGAGGGAAGCAGTAAACCACCTGGGCTCCGGAAAGAAGTATCTGCAAAATGCAGTATTATTAATTATTAAGGGGTCAGTCAGACAACCGATTTGGTCGAAGAATAATCCCACTGAATGTTAAGAATATCACAAATGTAAGTAATATCTTAACTTCAAATTACTCTTCCAGTGGTTTGAAAAGTCGCTGGTCAGAATAATCACTGGGGGAGAGGGGAATAGTCCGGTCCTAAGAAATGTACTTCAGTGTCGATATATCATTTTCCATAATCTTTGCACCTGCCATCCAGCCCTATAGGTGTGCCTGTCATTCATGTGTGCATGAAAGATGGGCTCATTGGCCAATTATAACCAGTGGTGTATAGTAACGAAGTAGAAATACTTCGTTACTGTACTTAAGTAGTTTTTGGGGATATCTGTACTCTACTTTACTATTTATATTTCTGTTTACTTTTACTTCACTACATTTTGCAAAGAAAAATGATACTTTTACTCCGATACATTTCTCCTGAAACCTTCGTTACTCGCTACAAAATCAAATCTATCTTTAGAAAAAGAAAAAAAACATCGGGGACTGTGGTGAAACACAGACTCCACCAAGCAGGTTTTGCGAATCACAATGTTTTGCATTTTCCCTCTACATCCTCTAGTCCATCACTCCCAAACCTTTATGCGTCACGGACCGGTTACGTGAAGACAATATTTTCACAGACCGGGTCCGACCTCGGAAAGACGGGAGACAACGACACCTGACGTGTGTTTGTTATGTCCAGTCTACTGACTCTACTGCTAACTAAACCTTTAGTCCACTGCTTAACTTATAACGCGCTGCACAAAGACAGGATGTTGAAATGGAAGCAGGTTTTCATGCTTTTTTGGCGATCTCAGGATACTCTGCCTTGGTTTCCAGATCACCGACAGAGTTGTAACAGACTTACGTTTCATTTTTAGAGTAACGTAACATCTTGACATGTGTCAAGAGATTCCGTCTGAGGTTACCACAGACGGATGTATGCGGTCATTTTTCACAATAAAACATCTTTCCGGCCTTGATTTTTTTTTATTTAATTGAAATGTTTCATTCATTCTTTCTGTGGCCCGGTACCAAGAGACCCACAGAGCGGTACCAAGAGACCCACGGACCGGTACCAAGAGACCCACAGAGCGGTACCAAGAGACCTACGGCGGGCGGAATGAGCATACTGCACTGTTACAAGTCCTTCATAGTGTCATATTGCTTTTTGGAGAATTATGATGATAAGTTCATAGTAGATGCAAAAGTATACTTAGGTACAATATATTATGTTGAACATAATATATATGGATGATCCCAGCCAACCCAGTTATTGTATCAACACAACTCCTGGTCCTTGGTCATGGTGACCACAGCACTTAAAAGAATAAACTTCATAATTCTCAAAATTCTGACCCTTTGCTTTTTTATTAAAAGCATGTACTTGTACTTTTACTTTCAATACTTAAGTACATTTTATATCAGAAAAATACTTTTGATACTTAAGTACAGAAAATATCAGATACTTTAAGACTTTTACTCAAGTAGTATTTTAATAGGTGACTTTTACTTTTACTGGAGTAATTTTCCAGTAAGGTATCTTTACTTTTACTCAAGTACGGCTTTTGGGTACTTTATACACCACTGATTATAACTAAATAAGTCAAAATTGGGCTCACGTCACGAGGGCCTTTCACACAGAATGCGACAAGGCTCCACTGCACTCTGAAACCCATTATATCCGGTGGCTTGTGCCACGCCACAGAGCAAAGCACAGAATGCGCCGCATCATGTGTGAGAGCCGCACTGTGGATCAGTGGGTAGAGCGATCGGCAGTTCGATTCCCGACTCCGCTAGTCCATATCGATGTGTCCTTGGGCAAGACACTTGACCCCAAAAAATGCTCCTGCATGCCGTGCTTATGTTGTGTGTGAATGTTAGTTAGTCCTGATGGGCGGGTGGCTTCAGTGTGTGATGGGTGAATGAACATGTAGTGTAAAAGCGCTTTGAGTTGTCCAGAGACGAGAAAAGCGGTATAAAAGTACAGCCCAATTACATTTTAATGATTTCATCCCCCATTCAAGTAAGTATATAGCTCAACTGGAAGTTAGTTAACAAGCAACAACAAAGCTGTTATATTCTCCTGTGGAAAAATTCTAAGTAATAATTATCTAATTTGGTATGTTTGAAAATATGTAAAATACCTTTGTGTCTGACAAAACGTTTTTATTTTTAAGACCTCTTTTCATTTTCTGTCAGTAAGTGAAAGGAAGGAAGATTTGTGCTGTTTTTTTCTACCAAACAATTCAATCTATAATTTGGGGATTTAATTTCTGCACCACATGAGTGTAAATGATTTACAATACTTTTACATTTGACATTATAATGCATCTTTGGTCGTCGCATTAGACTAAACTGCACGGGGTTCGATGCATCCAAGATCCACGGAAGTTTGCGCGCACAAAGAAAGCAGGTGTGAGGCAGCTACCAACTTGTTTAGAGAGTTGTAAATAGAAACTCATGAAAAATGGATGGCCTGCATTGTAAATGAGGAGCGAGCAGCCACCAGGTGCCATTAATTTGTTCTGACGAAACCATCAATAGTGATAAAGCAGCTGCATAAACACCTCCCCTCAGCTTTCTACAGTACCGCCGCTATCTCGGGGTCGCACAGTAAAACATTACATTGTAATTGACTGGGCTCAATATTATAAGAGATGATCTGTCACAGAGTGTATATTTCAGGATGTCATATCAGAAATAACTAATTTTTGGAAATATGAGTGAAAAAAAGTAGTTGTCAGTTGGGATTTTTCTTCTCTCCTCTAAAATGTAATTTTTTTGACATGCGTTCCACATTTCATCGCTTCCACTTTATAGACCCAATAATCGGACTAATCATTCGTGTAAATCATCGTGTCTGCTTTCATTTCAGACTTTACCGTTCCTCTTCTGCCTCCCAGTTGTCCACAGCGTGCCCCCGGCCATCACAGATCACCTGATTCCCCCCACCGGCCCCTCATTATGCCCAATACTTGGCAGGTATTTCATGTGGGCATAATGAGTAGAAAGATTTTTTTTTTTAAAAGCATCCCATTAGAACATCCCAAACCCAAATATATGTAAAATGAATACAATGTATTTAGGGTTATTGCCCCACTCAGTGACGAGCTACTCCAATAAAAGTCCAGCCTGCCTCCACACACTTTTATTACTCTGTTACTTTACTTATAAAATGGCAAGCGTGTGCAATCAAAAGATAATTGGAATTATCGGATTATTATTATTGGAATCCAATCCACGATAAATTTCCATATTTCCCTCCCGTAATGTGATGCTCCATCCTTGGTCCACCCATCAATGCACACACATTACTGCAACATGCATGCAATATGAAACAACCCTCTTGTGTGCCCAACAGTGTGTGAGCTCAGACAAACATATTGTCGCACTGTGATTTATCTTTTTCAATTCTAGAAACCCAGACGTGCACAAGGAATTGCTGCAATACGTCTGCTAGGCGACACAAACATTTAATTAATAGGAAAGGAGCCTATTCCTCACACTTAGCACACCATCATTCTTCTGCTGATCTCATTAACACCTTCACAGATATGCACTTCACAGGATTCACTCTGAGAGAGGAAACCAGAGTACAGCTTGCATGAAGTTTCAAGTTTATGAAGCCATCTTGAGAATACACTGGCTTTGTTTAAATGTTGTAACAGCCACATCTTGTCTCCATGGTTGCAAACGCTCAATCCGTCTCTGTGCTTCTGTCGCGCTAACAAGACTGCATGTGCCTTGTTTGGAATTCTAACGCATCCTTTAGCTTCTCTGCAAGTCTCAAATCTATACAGCTCCTTGAAAGACTCACTGACACGGTATCCAATAACCGCCACTTCCAATATCAAAAAGTATTCAGTATAAGCAGAGTGTAGCTGAACAAGCTTGACACTCCACAAGTTATCCGTTCTCACTCCCAAATACCGCAGCGTGGTCATTGGCCCTTGGTGTTTGAAACCAATGCACGGCTCCCATCCAGGACATTATTAGACACTTGAGTATCTGACATAGTATAAAAAGTGCAATAGTCCGTTTAGGGTGGTCAAACGAACACAAGACTCACAGCAAGGAGACTGCGCGTCCCATGAGTTGTTAGTCAGTCAAGTCGACATCAATCACAACCTTTTCCTATCCTTAGGTAAGTAGTTTTGCTCGCTTCCTTTTTGAAGACGTGATTTTATTTGGAAAAGACACTATGCATGTGACGAGTGCACATCGACACGCCGTCTGGGCCATGTCCAAAACTGAAGGTATGGGGGTCCAAATGTGTTGAAACATGGACCGGCTTGTGAGGACTAGTAGCAAACTAAACATTAAAATGAAATGGTATTTCTTCCATGCAATCTTGATGTCATGGATTGAAAAATGGATCTGGCAGCCAGACACAGTTAAAGTCCTCTGTTTCTAGTATAAGGCTCATACGAGTTTCCGCCAGAGCTTCAATACCGTAGCACATTTGCAGATGCTGACGGTCCATTTCTCCGCTTTCCGTCATGTTTGAAATTCCGATGTGTGCATTGGTAAAGGGGAAAATGTGTGGCCACGCTCGGCAGGCACTAGATGGTGAGAGAGATGACATTGTGGGTGGAAATCCAAACCAATTACAGCTGTTTAGGTATTGGTTTTAGGGGTTTTACAGGTGGCATCAGCGAGTGTGGAAAAGATGGCAGAAGAAAAGAAGCTATAGATGGAGGGAGCGAGTGACGATGTAGATGGCAGAGTGAGCTCCTCAAAGCGCCTGTGAAAATCAGTAGCCCCTGGGAGACCAGCTGAGCTCAATTACCAGGAGAATACAGTTGCAAAGGGAAGCCGAAAGGATACAGCATCGATCTGTCACACGGTGACAGTGGGGAGGAGAGCGGCGCCGCGGAGGGAGGGAGGGAGGGGTGGGTGGCAGACTAGAAAGGAAGTGAGAGAAAGAGATGAAATTGGAAAAGGGAGCTAGCCAGAATAAATAGTGAAGTAAAGGAAGGTAGGCGTAAGTGAGAAAAACATATTCTGCTGTTTAAAGGCAGATTATACTACTTTAAGTATGTGCATATGCTGACTTTATAGTCTCAGACAGTGCAGTTCATATTTCCCAACAGTTCTTGCCACAATACATTTATCATCATCAACTCAGACTTCAGTCTTCATAGACAGTCAATGCAGTGAATGTACCATTTAGAGTAAGGTTGGAAAAATATACTTTTCCCGTTTGTTTAGTGTGTTAAATAACGCTGGTTTCTCATGCTTCATTTCAAACAACCGCAGTTGGATTGATGCTCGGGGAGCTTTGCGTCTCTTCACAGTTAATTGAGGAACGTACGGAACCATGACCGCGAGGTTATTTTAAACGACTTTCATTATTGTAATTTTGCGATTGTATATCTCTTCGTCTTATTGATTCACTCGTGGTATATTTGGCTTCAGGCAAACTCAATTAAACCAAAACGCAATCAATAAAAGCAATTTCAGATTTTTTATCGCTTCATTTTTATTGATCGCTGCATTTTGTAACCGACACTCAAAAGCTGTCATTTCAATTGTTTATTTTTACAACGACATTTTGCAAGGTTTTCTTTGAAAGTGTTTCATGGTTAAAGCTAATCATCATTGAAAGCAGTACAGCATTTAAATTAATGCAAACTAAACTGTTCTACAGAACAGCAATAACATCAAAGCAGAGAGCTTGTGGTATTACCCCTTGCATATTTCATGAAACGTATGTATTAAAGCCCAACATCGGTGATTATGAAATGTACAGCCTATTTTCCCTTTAATCCATATCATAACAATTGATCCGTCCTGTTTCATTAGCTCCTCCTGCTTCAAGAGCCGCTTCAAGGTAAAACTTTGTATTGGCGTACATATAACTCTCTCTCTGTGTCTGTGTATTGATGTGTTGATGTGTGCATGCATGTGTGTGTTTCAGTTGGCCTGTTGTGCAAACACATTGAAGATAACACAAAAACACATTGAAAACACATTGATAACATGAAAACACATTGAAGATAACACAAGGCATGGAGATAAAAATTGAAAGAAATGTTTGCAAGATGGAGCACTGTTGAAAGCTTGCTCGCCTACAATAGATGGATATATAGCTGCTTTATGCGACCTTTCATAACCAGATACTGTATGTGTGAAAAAAAGTGGGAGAGTTAAATGTAATGTAGGAAGTGAAAGACACCAATATAAACCATATTTTTATGACATGTAAAATAGAAACCCTTTTTATAATGCAAGCCCGAAGAGGGAAGTCATGATACATACCAGAGGCAACTGATCTTAAAACACAAATCTAGGTATGGATTGGTAAGGATGAGCAAGAAGCATTGGAATGAACTCTAATTATATACAAGCCTGCTGGCTTTGCACCACTTGAAGCAGAAACAAGATACAGTAATAGGCTGATTATGCAACATTAAAGTCTTACTGGGGCCTGGATCACAGGAGTTGTGGTGAATTAATCACTCCATGCTGTGCTAAATATGTATTCAGTCTTCACTTAGCAAGCTTTCCACTTCAGAACTTCAGATATGTTGTAGTATGAGACGAAAGGTCTACAGACACGCTGGCTTCTCTGTGAGGCTGGACAAAGGCACAGAGGTGCTTTGAGCTAAATGCTAACGCTAGTATGCCACACACTCACAATGACAATGCAAATGTTTGGCTAGTATAATGTTAGCCATTTAGACTTTTAGCATGCTAACATTGGCTAATTACGGTCATGGCTGAAGAGAGTGCCCAGCCGTCCTCTTTTTCCCGGACATGTCCTCTTTTCGAGACCTAAAAAATGCGTTCGGCAGGGATTCCAAAAACGTCCGGGATTTTGCCTCGTTGGATATTTGTGTTTCTCTGGGTCTTTCACAAGCCGTTATTACGCCCTTACAAGTTTTGGAAATGGTGTCTCCCTTACGTTCCACCTTCTTGCGCGAGCTCTGACTGTAGAGAGAACTGTCATTGGTCGACCGATCTCAGTGTTGCCAGATGCACGATAATTATCCTCCAAATACGACCATTTTGAGCCTTTGGTACGATACTTCACTATTTCCAATCTGGCAACACTAGGGTGACCAGATTTGAGTTTGTGAAAAAGAGGACACTTCGTTCCGGGGGGGTGGAGAAGGAGAGAGAGGAGGAGGAGGACACTTCGTTCCCGGGGGGGGAGAAGGAGAGAGAGGAGGAGGAGGACACTTCGTCGCGGGGGGGTAGCAGTAGTGTGTAGCATGCCGTGAACTTACATTTACGTTGAGATCGGTCGACCAATGACAGTTCTCTCTACAGTCAGAGCTTGCGCAAGAAGGTGGAATGTGAGGGAGATACCATTTCCAAAACTTGTAAGGGGGTAATAACTATTTTCCCGGACGTACCATTTCCAAAACTTGTAAGGGGGTAATAACTATTTTCCCCGACGTAGCAAAATCCCGGACGTTTTTGGAATCCCTGCCGGACGTTTTTTTTAGGTCTCGAAAAGAGGACATGTCTGGGAAAAAGAGGACGTCTGGTCACCCTAGGCAACACTGAGCACCTTGCCACCTCCACTAGTTGCATTGTTTACAACAGCACATGACATCTGCAGCCATGCCGAAACGTAAATGTAAGTTCACGTATATTCATATGCGCTACCCCCCCCCCCCCCGCAAACTCAAATCTGGTCACCCTACCAAACATGACAGTTTGTGTTGAGGGAAACATGAATGTGAGTTGCAAACTGCATGGTAATCAGCCAGTAGTTGAAAACCCCAAATGTCGTCATCATCATGGTGGAACTAGAGAAAAGATCAGGGGATCCCATCGTATGGACACCATGAAAATATGTATCAAATTGTATGGCATTTTTGTCAAGACTATTCATTAGAAGCCAATATTAGTGGGATTTATCCTCTGGGGATCCTATATGTCAACTCAATCTCAAGGCATCAACAAGAACATAAATTGACTGTTCAGACCAGAGATGCGCCGATAAAGATAACATATTTTTATATTGTGACAATTGGCCAATCTATCGGATACAATAGGTTCACAAAAAAGAATTCTGTAAATCTATATTTATATCTTTATTGCATTTTTTACAACATTAACAACACAATGCTGATGCTGCCTCACTCATAAAAGAATGATGCCAGTTACTTCCACACAGTGAGGCATACCTACAGCTTATTAATTTAACACTGCATGGTGTTGGATCGGTATTCCGTATCGGTCAAGACCCAAAGCTAAGGTATCAGTAACGGTATCAGGACTGAAAATGTCATCAGGAAGGTGCATCCCTAGTTCACATGCTAGCATGGCTACCAATATGAATAGGCCCTGCAAGGAGTTTTTCATAGCTATGTTATGGAATTCATAAACCAAATCACCCAGTATTAGAAACAAATCAATATCCCTTCTGTGGATTTTATGAACACATTATCTCTGTGCTGCATTAGTGGGACTCTTGGTGATGAATCAGAATGTCATTAGTTTGCTGTGGGCCTCAAGGCGAGGCAACGGCTGCTCGCCAAGGATGATCTATAGCTGCCTGATTCACTGCACATATGTGTCACTGGCCTCCAAGAGCTGCGGGATGCATGTGACTTGTGTCCTCCAGTCACCTGAGCATGAATAATATTTTAAAGAAAGCCTTGATTTGTTTCTGACAGGATGCGTGCTAATAAAAATGGTGCTTATAGGACCCATGCATATTATTTGTTAACAATGATAACATGGACCCCAAAAAACATCTCGGCTGTCGTTTTTTGTTCATGAGCATTAGAGGGGCCATAGAAATTGTACAATGTGCAAAATAAATTAATTTAGCTAATTTAAAACGGATGTGGGTGTAGCAGCTGCAGGTGTTGGCTCCGGCTCATTTTCAGATGCAATTATTAGATTGGATCAGGAGGGTACGTGAGTAATCATTTGTGGAAAATCAGTTTTCATTGGGTTTTGTTGGCACCCACTGTCTCAGTGGGCTAAAGCAACAGATATTCAAATGTTGATTTGTGTGTTTGAGGAGGAGACGGTCACACTTGATTGGTGACTGATCCCCTGCAGCATGTTTTTCTGGCACTAATGAAGTTATATGTTACGCAATAAAATGTCAAAACTGTATTTCCGAAGGTTTTTAAAGTAATAGAAATGCATGCCTTCAGTCAAACAGTCAGTACTGAAATACAATATTAAAAACAGAAGTTAAGATTGTACAACCGCTGCTCCGAGCCTTTGAATTCCCTATCTCGAAATTTAAAAATAAAGCACTGGCACATTGATGGCATTACTGCGTCAACAGGTCTTTTAGAAGTCTAGAGTTCTGGTTCACTACCATCAGTTGTTGACGTCCTGTCCCTTCAGAAAAGGTTGATTCCTTAAGTTTAGACCGTGAAAGCTACCTTCCTCTTATCACAACAACAGTCTTTATCTGAGCTTAACCAGATAGCCTCATTTGCCAGCCAACTTATTCAAACTCTAAAGTTGTAATCCTAAAAAGTTTATTCACAAGCCTTGGGGGTACATTTTATGAAGCCTTTAGTGTCTCAAGAGGGAACTGTGTAAAGTCAAGTGACATCACTTGAGGCAGCGTCAGTTGGAGCTGAAGACTACTTACTAAGTTTTAAATTGAGAAATCTGGTGTTGGGGAGCAGCGGTGGACTCAGAATGGGGGCAGGGGGCGGCTGGTAAACAACATTTTATAAAGTGCCCTGCAAGGTGCCCTTTCAGTGAATAAAATCTAATGCACTAATCTCTAACGGTGGCCGAACAATTGGGAAAACAAGACCCCATATAGGCTGCCCTACAGACCAGAAAACGTTCTGCTGGTGCCCCGCCGCATGCAGCTGGTGCCCTCCGCAGCCTGCTCCTCATCTCTGCCCGAGGCTACGTTCCAGGCTACATCAATCGTTGGTTTCTAGCATAGCACAACTCCGTCTCGAGGCCAAACTGTCAGCAGGTGACTTGCATTGTGGTTAATGCAGGAGAGGTGTGAGTGGGGCAACTCTCACAAACCACACACACACAGATGGACTAGTGGACACTAGTTCTGAAGAAAAACCAGAGACATCGCCTAGAGTAACCAAGGCAATGTTTCTGGAAAGAGATGCTGCTGCTGTCGAATTTTTTTTAATGTCATTTAAAAGAAATACTGTAACACAAATGAAATGATATTCACCTCCATTGTATTGGAGACATTTCAAAAACAGATCTCAATTTGAGAAGGAGAAAATACAATACAATAGCCGCGCTCCCAATTTGGAGACACACATATCCATCCTGCTGTGGATGTTTCAAGACAAAAGTGTGACATTTAGCATGAACGTTTAGCAACATGTGAAGGAGAGTGAGCTGAGCTCCAGCAGGGTGCACGTTCAATGTCATCTCAATTCAATTATTACAAGTAATCGCAGTAGATTAACAGTGTTGATTCGTGTCAAATGTATTAATTTATTTTTTTGTTCAGGGGGCGTAGTATTCTAATTTTACAACAGTAAAACATCAATTTAACATAACATAATATTGAACTGCACAACCTCGTCCCAGTCAGCCCCCTCCCCCTTTTCATGTAGTAACCCGAATGTTAGTCTGTAGAATTTATAATTTGGAGCCAAGAAACAATTGATGCAATTGTGTTTGGCTGAGAATGGAATGTTTCTCTCCAACGGGTCATTTCATATAAAATAATTAAAAAAAATTCAGCTTGTGATTTGTATGACATCATCAGAAACTCTTGTTTCCGTCTCTTTTTTTTAATTTTATGATTACAAACTGTATTACTTTCATCTACAATGTTCTCCTCTGAATGAAGGTACTTTTTTTTTTCTCGCCAACTTTCATTGGGTAAAATACTATTTGAAATCCATCAAAACTGCCTTTTGTATTTGAGAACAGAGGCACCATCCACACTGGTAAGCTGCACCCAGGTGTATACATTTATTAGCTCCTGTTACGTGTTTAGTTTTCTTCCCGGAGCTGTTTGCTCTGTGGCATCCTGCAGTGAGTCAGATTACCCGGAAAGCCTCAGGGAAGTAATGTGGACGTTCAGCGGCACTACAGTGTGATATTAATGTGTCTTCCGTGTCATGACGGGCCTCCAGCTTGAAACATTGTGAAGGTGTTCATTCAATGACATGCCTCGAGGGCAACCGGGAATACGGCTACTTTATTCACGTTATTGGGTCTGTACTCGGTCCTCGTTAGGTTAGGAACGTGCTTGTTTTTATTCGGCTGACTCCTCAGACCTGGACAGTGATTCTGATTGGCTATGAAAATAAGCAGGTCTGATTTAAAGATTTCCTCCCGTCAATTTGTTGAAATGTGGCAACTTTGACATCCTTCTCACCCCACTGCTTGTTATTTTTCAAGCCTCTGCTGAAGCAACTCAGGGCCTCCCTAAAGCATATATCCTTGATATCCATTGTATACGGTTTATGTATATTTCATAACCAAATGTTTCAATGTGAACACAAATAGTCAGACTATTTAAAAAAATAAAGTCCCCCACAGACAGCAGCTGGGCACCAATTAAGAGGACTAATGGGGCTTTTAACTTCATTGCTCATTAAAAGGGCTAATCTGGTATTGCATAATTAAAATGGGATCGTAGTTGTAAAACCTTTTTGTGCAAACATAGGCCAACTGTCAAGAGACTAATGACCATTAATACACAGCCACGCACCTGACAATACACCTCTCTGCAATCAAGCTCAATGCGCCTCGTCTCGAAACGGGAATTACAGAGAATTTGACCTTCGACTTTTAAACCTACCATCACGACCCACCCATGTCCTAAACCAGACGGCTCCAACGTCTCTGATCATCTCCGAGCTTAACGTAGGAAAAGCACAACTGCCAGTGACAATCCAGTCTGGCTTTCATTACAGTGTCCTCGCGACAGAAGTGATTATGCGTGGAAGTAATGTGACATCTTCAAAAAAAAAGGGGCTGTAAGACTTTGAAGAGCGGCATGTATTCATGCATGAATGGAACAAATGGGAGTTTAAATAGTACAATAGAATCCAAGCAGTTGCTGATGACAAAGCCTGCAGTAAAGGGGCGGAGACACAGCACATTCGTGTTTCACACAGTATGGAATAGGAGCTTATCCAGGTTTATGCAAACGATATGTGACATTAATAATCACACTGATTTAAATATCCTGAATACTGCAGAAATGGAAATCTCTCGGGGAATGTTTACAGAGACAGCCTGTGCACTGCACCAAGTGTGAGGCGTGTATATTCCGAGCCAGCGCTCCCGCTCTCACACACACACACACACACACACACACACACACACACACACACACGTGTGTGCGTATTTCCATGTGTGTAATGCTTAGTCACAGAGGGTCCCGCAGACATCAGGTGATGTTTTGGGTGAGGGAAAATGTGAGAGGGGATGTAGGCAGCTGCACATCACATATGGAAGAAAAATAAGTCCGACCCCTACCTGAAACACTCCTGACTTGGGATTTGACTAATTAACAATTTATTAACATTATCTTAGGAAATACATTCAAAACTAATGACTCATCTAATGACTAATGCCTCATCTGTAGCTAATGTTAAGTGAAAATATTTGCTAGTTGCTAATATATTTTAAGATTAACATTAAATCTGAATAACATCAGCATGTTAGCATTGTCGTCGCGTTGACGTCAGCATACAGCCTTACAAGGCATTTTATTTGATAGATTACTGGTCCCTTATTTTAGAACTTGGTTTTTACCTTGGTATACTTACACATATATACTTTTCATTTTTTGCACTTCCCTTATTGTTTATTTACACTTCACACACTACACATACATACTTTGCATTTTTACACAAGTAATACTCTCTGCGTTGGACATATCTTTCATCCCAGCTATTTTTATTTTATTGTATTATTATTTTTATTTTTGTATATAAATATCTTTCATATCTGTTTTTATATTTTATTTTGTGTCTGTAAGCTGCTACTCAACAACAAATTTCCCCTTGGGGGTTAATAAAGTATATATTCATTCATTAAGACATGTGTTCAGATTAATGTATTAATAGCACGGTTTATTTTCAAGGCGTTGTGATGTCACACAGGGGTTTTATTATGTTGTAAATAGTGTTCACATGTTTCAAAATTGTAAACTCATGACATTCTTATAATTAAGGATCTATTTTTTTGTTAGACCGTCGCCTACAATGAATCAGAAGTATAAATGTGGCATCTACAATAAAAGATGCAGTTGTTGACCCCATTTTCAGTTGTAAATGGAGACTAGCACACTTCAGTTTACTCTATAAATGTTGTATACGCTCTCCTCTGTGCTCTGTAATATTACAAAGGTCATGGATCTTTAATGTGTGTAATATGATCATTAACTTTTAGCATATTTATTTTATGATGACACCAAATGGAAAATCTTCGAAGATGTTGTTTTTGACATTAAACTAATTTGAAGTCAGTTGCAGTAAGATTTTGTGTTACATTCTTTTGCTCTGTTTAACACAACAGACATAGATGATGATATACTGAACAATCACACACAGTAACAAAAATGCAATCTGAAGATAATTATATTCAATTCATGTATTTTAAAGAAAAAGGTGGGTGAAATAAAAGAGCCATTTTAATCTCTGTTTGTGATCAAAACAAGCCCTCTAGCTTCTGTGCTCCTTGTTACCTTTTTTTATCCTTTCCTCCTTAGCTCCTTCTGGACAAATTTCACACGGCAGTAATTACAAAAAAACGAAGGTTTTTTGGAGCCTCTAGGCTTCTGGACAGCAGCAGATAAGAGAAGGATTCTGGATTGCATAATGGTCAGGATTAACCTCCATTACACCCAGACTTTGCCCAAAACCAAGGCAGTTGACAGGAACTGAAAGACCATTAAACAGTTTGTCAAAAAATCCCTCGGTATGGATATAAAGTCTCACAGTCTTTCTTCAAACCTAAAGGAGCAAGTCATACTGTATTTATTCTGCTTAACATATGAAATACCATTTCATACCAATTGACAAAAAAGAAGCTGAAAGCAAAGTCGATGGAGATGATTATTGAGGCACACGGCAGAAAACCAAAGTTTATTATTTGACAGGATATACACAATTGTAATGGGAAAAGACGTCAAGAAAGCCAAACTATTTAAATATCAGAAAGGAAAATACCAGGAAAATATTAAATCAAATATCCTAAAAAAAAAATGCATTAATATATCCAAAAAAGAAATATCAGTAAAACATCCAACAAATAATCATTACAAATATCAGTAAATTGAGAGTTAGTTGGTAACAATAGTCAAGGCAAGTCAATTTTATTCATCTAGCCCAATATAACATTTTACTAATTTGCCATAAAACAGCCTCTTATTTTAATAAGGAAAAACTTAAATAAAAAAAAAAGGAAGAATCCCAAAGTAAAGCAACTGATGAGGGACCCCCCTCTCCCGGTACTGACAGAAGTATAATAGATGTCTGAAACAACAGAGGACGTCTACCCGGATACAAGTGTTCGTATCCTAAAGTATTGTTAAGTTATGTTGCATTGTTTACGTTTTACCTTAAAAGTCTCCATATTTTAAGCTTAACCACAATGTTTTTGCTGAACCCAACTAAGTCTTTTTGTTTGATTTCACAACGTTTACTACGTGTTTGAGGCGCTTGGCTACCGAAGGCATTAGAAAGTAAAGCCACGGGTACTGATCAAGCGTCGTCAGTATGTGACAAACGTGTTGCACACCCACTCCACCATGTTAGCGGGAAGAAGACAGGCCACACAACACAGACAGGAAGAGATGCCGAGCAATCGACATCGATAGAAACACAAACTAGCATACGGTGGTTGTGGGTCACGAACAACAAGGGGTCATTGAGTAGCAGCGGCTTCCAGTTACAATAGTTTGCTGTGACAGGAATTAGTTAGTTCTTGAGCATTTCCTGCAAGGCAGTCTCTTGCCAGATACCAAACATTTCTACTTTGTACATCCTGTGTAACAAGTGCAGTGTGGGAGATGATAACAACATCTGACTCAGTGGAAACCATTGGGGAAACACAGATGAGTAAAATCAATAAAATCAATGTTCTCACACACACACGTCGCTGCTGATAATAATACTGGTCGGACAGTAGCTATCCTTCCCTGTTCCCCCCTCAGGCTTTGTTTTTAAGTGAATTTCACTGGAGTTGAATGGTCAATATTTCCAGGGAACTGAAGCAGGACTGTGTCTGTGACCTTGATCATTGACCCAGAGACTGTTTCTAGAGACAAAGGACATGATTTACAGATGGTGACCAGGGGTGCGCACACACACACACACCCCTGTATTTCTATCTTTGTGAGGACACTCCTTGACACAATGCATTCCCCGTACCATAAGCCTAACCAAAATATCATGCTAACCTGAACCTTGAACCCAGTCCAAACCCTCAAAGAGGCCTTTGAAGGTCCATCCCAAAGTCTAAACTCAAATGGGTCCACACAACGACAGCTGGACATGTGTGTGTGTATATATATACACCCACCCACCCACCCACCCACACCCACCCACACACACACACACACACACACACACACCACTGCCCTCCCTGTCTGCTTAGCCATGTGGTCGATATGCACTGGTGCATGTCATTGCGTCTGGGGAAGGGAGACAAAGGTTAATGATGGGGTAAAGGGCAAAAGATCCCTCCCCTGTGTGCAGTTTGTGCACACTTGGACTGCAGAAGCCAACAGGCAACACAAAAATAGAGGTAAACGGGGGAAATAATTGATGTACAGTGCATGGGTGTGCATGTGGATTTCCCTTTAAAAAAAATGCCTGTGATAAACTGTAGCTTGGACCACAATTTATCTCATTACGCAAACAATATCTGGGTTGTTTAATATATGTGTTGAACTGGGAACACATTGTACACAGCTGCAGTTGGTAACTTTTATAAAACTTTTTTTGAGGGGGGGGGGGCGCTTTACATAGTGCTAGTCCCAGTCTACGTGATTTGGGAAGTTAGCTATAAGGGTTGAAGGATTTCTCACAATTTTAAAATGTTTACTGCCCTGAAGAAAATCCCACTTATCCAATGATTCTAGGGATTCCTCACAATAAATGTGTTTTTTTGGGTCACTAATTACAAAAGCATGTTGATTATGATATCCGCTGTTGTTTTCCATCTACATTTCACAGGAGAATACGTCCCCTTCTCACCCAGAAGGCGGCACAGGTTCTCGTCCAGGCTCTGATCATCTCGCGCCTTGACTACTGTAACTCCCTCCTGGCAGGTCTACCTGCTAGTGCCATCCGACCTCTGCAGCTCATCCAGAATGCAACAACTCGACTGGTCTTTAACCTCCCGAAATTCACCCACACTACTCCGCTCCTCCGCGACCTTCGCTTGCATCCGCTTCAACACATTGGTACTTGCGTACCGTGCTATGAACAGTTCGGGTCCAATCTACATCCAGGACATGGTAAAACCGTACACCCCAGCTCCTTCACTGCGCTCGGCTTCTGCCAATCGGCTTGTAGCTCCGTCACTGCGAGCTAAACGCTCAACAAAGTCACGACTGTTTGCTGTCCTGGCTCCTCAATGGTGGAATGAGCTCCCCATTGACATCAGGACAGCAGAAAGTCCGTCGCAAACTAAAAACACATCTTTTTCAACTACACCTTGAATAAAGACGATAGCGCCGTAGTAGCACTTAAATCGCACTTACTGATAGCACTTTTTGGTTTTACTTTCTTGATTCTTGTTGTTCTGAGTTTGTACTCATGGTTGAATTGCACTTATTGTAAGTCGCTTTGGATAAAAGTGTCAGCTAAATGAAATGTAATGTAATGTTTCTCTTGAATTTACAATATATTTTTGGAGGTGGAAAAACACAATGTCAATCTACTAATGTCCTAACAATTTGATGGCGCTCAGGCCTCGTCGAAAGGAAAGCCGTTATATTACAAATGGTATCACCGCTACCTGGGCTTTCAACACTGCATATTAGTCCCTTTTCACACACATTAATAACCCAGGGTTGACTTAAGCCCAGGGTCATAAGAGTCACACTGCACTTCTATGGTACTAGCCCTGAATGATATTTCCGTTGTAACACGTGACTACTGTTTGAATTTAAACCAATTACACGGTCGCAATGAAAACTTTTAGCCTGGTAGTTTAGTCCATTCACAGTGTTTAACCCAGAAAACTCAGTTCTAACCCTGCTGCGGAGCAGGAACAGCAAGACTTCAGTCAGGGTTAGTCAGCTTTGGAATTTGCCAGGATTGTGCTAGTGTGAAAGCTCTTTTGGCCAGGGGCTAAGCACGGTGTTCAAAACCCTTTAGAGAATCTTAGGTTACTGGTCAAGTGTTCAGGAAAGCACTGAACATGAATTACTGTTCTGTACCGAGATGGATTCTGTTGCTGTACCAGGAGATTTGGGAAAAGAATGACCGTGTGCAGCTGTTTGTTTTTTTGCGTTCGCTGGCGTGTTAATGAACTGACCTTGACGCTGAATGTGTAAAAAGAGTCTAATGTTGTCGAGGAGACTTATAACCTTCACAGTATTTGAGACATTTTTTCCAGGCAGAGTTTATCATACAGAAACTAAAAGCAGGTGTCTCGTGCCAAAACTGAGTTTTTGGCAACGCTGGATTCTAAACAATATTTAATCAAACAGCTGCTCGGTGGGCTGCCAGCTGAAACCACATCCAGTTTTGTGAGCAAAATAACAATCCTTTAAGGTCAGAATATAGCTACAACAGTTACGTTGAAGTGATAAGGTTTGAATGGGACATCTTTGTTTAACTATAGTCTTTAGTAGACTACGCAAGCACAGGTGTGCATATGTGCTAAACATCCCAGTATCCTGCATGATCATTTTATAGTTTTGTCTATCAAACAAACAATTCCCCTTCAGATATGCGTATATAGTGAGTTCACACTAATAGTTTAAGTTTAACTCTACAGATAGTCATACAGTAGGTTACATATACTCAGTGTATGGTGTAAATCAGTATTATCAGTTGTCGAGCATCAGTTAGTCTTAGGTATAAGAAAAGCTAGTTATTAGATACGTAGTTGGAACCAGGCGAGCTTCTTCTGGCATCCTCAAAAATTGGCAATTGCCTTGGGTCTGTTTATTTCAAACTTTCCAGGTATTACAAAAACTGAACGAGTATCAAATGGGATTATCGGCCAAAGCCCATGTTTGGTTACGATGTTGAGGGCAAAAACCACAAAAGCAGGTCTACTAGACACAGTAGTAACCTTGGTAGACTAAGCAACATCAAAACTGGAATGTGAAGGTTATGACATGTTTAAGTTGTTATGAAATGTAATGCTCACATGATTTTTTTTTTTTATGATATATTTTTTTTATTATTATAATTATTTAACCTTTTTTTATGTGTTGCTGTTTCAGAGTAAACTTTTAAACTCCCAGAAAACAGTCTCACTTTTTCAGATCTTTAATTAGCCTCCATCTGTCAATGTAATAACTCAAACATGTGAGTTTATTTCAGTGAAATTTGGCAGACAAATAGACCTCGGGGTAAGAAGCAACTCATTAAAGTTTGGAGTTAATCTGGGATTTCTGCCATTTGACAAACACTATATACGACTATGAGTGACTAACAGATAAATACTTGATTCTAAATCCTGAGGGGGCGTTTCAAGAGAAGAAATCAATTTAACTCTAATATAAAATATTGCTTTTTAAAGTAATAGCACGTTTGGATATTGTTCAGCATCGGCTGATGTTTCTGCTCTGCTGCTGTTCAGTTTGATTTGTCTCTCCGCAGTCTCCTCCACGTACCAATGGGTGTTTTTCCGGCTTTAGCTCAGCCGCGCTACTGGGATGAAACTGTATAAATGATTCAGAATTTCCTATAGCTCTCAACCCAAACCCTACCTCCTATCCCCACAACACCCCTTTTACAAAAAAGCAACTTCATAAACACACACTGACACACTCTCAGGCTCTCATGAGCACACAACACCGGCCCAAAATAACTACATTCACTATTTAGAAGGTATCGAAGGTGCTTTCTCTTTGTGGAAACTGAACGACTGTCCTCAAATGGAAGTGGCTTTAAAGCAAGAGTGTGCAGTAAACTGCAGACAGTCGCTCTGTATTTTGGAATTGTCTTTCGTGCTTTTAGGTTGTAGAAAGTTATCTTCACAAATTAATATTATTTTGTGTGAAGGGTTTGCAGAAAAAGTAATGTTTTGTTCATGGAGAACCCCACGATGTACGATTGTTCAACCTTACTGGTGATTTCTTTTATTCTTATTCAACTGTTGTTCAGAGGCTCTTTCTGCCCTTTAACTTGACAGTCACTGGTAAAAGAAACTGGAAGCTTAGCATCAAAACGTAGATTTAAATAGGAACAAGTTCCTGTCTCAGTGTCAAGTGCACACGCTGGAATAGTATCAGGTGTGTTGCTTAAATCATCACAATATAAATTAAAGGTTATTGTAGGGTTAGCACTGTTGAAATTGGATCACAGAATAGCAATAACATCAAGTGGACCAAGAAATCACAGTTTAACCTCTTCAAGCTAACCATTGAGTAGACAGCAGAGGGCCAAACAGCTACCCAATATATACACACACACACAATGGATTTTCGATGAGCCTTTACTTTTTGTTTAACCTAGAAATGTCATTTCGGTGGAAAATTGCTACAAGTCTCCATAAAGCATGAACAGTATTAAGTATATTGTTCAATGTCACCCATTCTGTCTGTTGCTCATTGCATTGAGAAATGGGGATGTGAAAAATGGGTCGAAGGACCAAGGGACATCCATTGTAAAACTTTAGATTGGTATTTGTGTGTGTTTGTCAGTATGTGCACTTAACTTCCTTGGATAGGAAGGTAAGTGCACATACTGACAGTGGACTTTTGTCATTTGAATCATGTAACTCATTTCTTCTAAATTAGGCCAAATGGGGAGTGTGAGTGAGAAGTCCATGCTCAGCATTTATGGCTGGAGTAGGAATTTTAACGACTCACTTTTGTGTCTGTGTGTCCCACTAAGAAAAGAAAAAGGAAGGATTTTGAGCATATGTTGACAGCGCGTTGTGCAGAGAGAAAGTAGAAGAAAAAAAATCAATGTGTCCTCCTATCATCCCTGCTATTCTTCCCTTTCATCACGGGCAGTGGTGACCATTGACCTCTGCAGACTATTCATCATGAGATGCCAAGGGACAAAAAGTCACAAGAAAAGCTGCTCGACCTTGATTTTAGTTTTAGTTTTCATAAAAAAATTAAAATGTATGAAACTGGCCAATTATTGAAAAATCATATAAATCTACAGAAATCAAAATCAAAACAATAATCAACAGTCTTTTCCTCTCAAGTTTGAAACAGAGGTTTAAACACCTTTTCTGTTTCAAGGACGATTAGCGTGAACAGATTAAACATCACCTCTATGCAGTTATGCAACACAGATTTTGCTTATCTCACGGTGTTACAATGGATATTTTCTGATGACACTGTATAATGACGCAGGCACTCCGGAACATAAAAACTCATATCTCATTGATAATGGCTTTTCAAAGTTGTTTATGGCCGAAAAACTGCTATTTACACTACAGCTTTTCATTAGAACTCCAAGTAGTGTGTCAAATATTAGCTCTTGTCAGACGCCCAGGCCGGGCAGAGTGGAGACCTCGGCCTAAAGTTCTTCTTCTTCCTCACATCACATTTGCAAACCAACTTTAAAAGATGCATACCTCTACTTATTGTGTCTAGTTTAGTGCGTGGTGTGAGGAAGAGAGAATTATAAAAGCTTCAGCTAATGGAAATAAATCAATAATATATCTATACCTTTTAGTGTAAAAGCAAGACCAAGTAAACGCTGCACAAAAGTTAGTTACACGAGTGCAATTACAAAGTGGTTGTTGTTAAAAAAAACTACTGGTTAAATTTAGAAAAGTGGATGGCAGAGGAGAAAGTTACTCTGGAGACAACACAAGCAAAAATGCAATTACACAGTACAAAATAAATGGATGGTTTTTTTTGCTTAGTTGGCACAAAATGTTAAAAGGAGTAGACGCAATACTTTACAGGTTAGTGTATATATATATATATATATATTTAAAAAAACTCATATCCTTTATTTATGGTCACATGAATGCCAAAAAAACACAAACAAAATAATTTCTAAACATAAATAGTAGATGAATGACAGTGGGAGGTAGGTTGCGAAATGTGTTCACATGCTGCAGTACCCTAATGGCTTTTAATAGATGTAAGTAGTACAAGGCTTTCAGACAGTTTCAGGATCTCTGTGGCTGCATTACATCTGAAGAGAGCGCAGTGAATGCTGCCTCTCACACTGTGAAGGATATGAGCTTTAATGAAAAGCCCCTGGAAATCTACAAATAAACCTCCTAAAACAGCAGGGCCGTGTGCATTTTCCAACCTGCCTTTGTTGCTCCTTGAAATTATTTTCTTTACTTTTTTTGAGAAATAAATGAAATGATCCGTCCTCTAGGAAAGAAGACTCAGTTTCTCCAGTTCAGAGGGTCAACAAAATGTGGCTTAAAGAGATGCTACAACTGTAGCATGTATTTCCGATAATTGGTCGTCTCACCACGATACCCCATCAATCCAAAGAGATTTATTTTAACTACAATCCCATGATGTGTCATAATTGGCTCTGCACACACACACACTTTTCTTCATTTGCATGTCATTCATTCATTTTTAGTGTTTCCCTGTTTTTATTTTGTCACTCACTGCCTTTGTGTGCTTTCCCGCCAGTTTTGATGGTGCGCCCGGCCCGTGATTAGTTTCACCTGGCCCTCGTTAGCCCTGCAGTCACCTGACCTCCTGCTCACCTGCCGTCCCTTAGGTCACTCACTGATTGTACCAGCACAGTTCCTTTGTGTGCCGTCGGTTTGTCTTTGTTGCTGTAGCCTATGGACTTTTTATAAATCTGTAATCTCCCTGATGTCGCTGCCTACCTTTTGCCATCTTTCAGTTGTTGTTGTTTTTCTTTGCAATATTAAAGTATCCTCGCTGAATCTGCCAGTCTGTATCCATCATTTGACACATACTATGCATATAAAGCTCTATAAAAGAAGAGAATAGACTTGATTTGGGACTACAAATGTGAGTGCGCGCACTTTAGCAACAGACGTATGGCGGAATTAGCCGCCAAAGATTGGGAATGCAACTTGAACAAATTGACTTGATCCCGTGTGTTATTAGTGAGTGAGTAGAACATTACAAGAGGCACGATATTTAGAGGCCACATGTATTTGGCCTGTGACGTCACACCGGCAAGAAATGGCGAGCGTATCAGCGACTAGTGAGTTAAAACTAGATTGTTGTCACATACGTCAAAACACCATGACACAGACTCAGTTTTGGAGTTTATCCGGTTTAAAATGGGCGCTACAAACACAAGCATTTAAAAAAAAATCTGTCCAGTGGTAGTCAACACGTTTAATAGCTTGCAGTCACAAATGCCGCTGGTATTTCGGTTTACCGAGTGACCGCATGAACCTCCAAAAAGCCTTCAATCAATTCTAAATACTGACACGTATTTTTTGTATTAACAACCAGACAGGTTGATGCTTGTTAGTGCCATTTTCCATATTGTAATTGTAATTGTAACTTAGACTCAGATTTAGATACTATATTATTTAGATTGATATTTAGTGATTGCATAATTGTATGTTATAGTTTGCATTGTTTAGAATAATCAGAGGTGAGTTGTGACGTATTGAGCTCGCGCATTGATGTATCAACGGGCGGACTTGTTTCACTGTGGCTCCAGAATTCAGTAAAAAAGGACGGAGCGAACTCACTGTTTTCTACCGTTGTTGAAACACACTACACGCGTAGACTCGTTCTTTCCGTCTAAGAGTGGTTAAATGAATGAATATGTTAAGAAATATCTACTGATGACAAGAAGGGAATTTTAATCACTACAATGCTATTAACTGTTTTTATTCAATGTTTAAAGCTCGCTGACCTGTCTGGATGACTGGGGCAAAACGCCAATTCCGTTGCCAACGTGTTCGTGAATATTGTTGATGACAGCTGTAAAAAAGGGTCTAATGTGCGTATGCTGTTATCATATCTAAGTACTTCTTTTTTTTTAAATCAATATGTGTTTAAAAAAATTGCTACCTGCTATGTGTCATGTGAACCTTTTTTGGAATAAAAAGAGAGAAGAGAAGCTTCCCCCTCCAGTATAGTGACAGAAGGTAACGCATGGAGGGCGTATTGCCAGCAAGTACAGAGAATGTGTATAATATATGAGTAATAGATGAAAAGGGTATGATTAATGGAGCTATGGTGTTGCTGTTGATGTAATCTTCTGTGATCACCCGGTGGACATTGAAGTGCAGGCAACATGAAATAGCATGAAAGTGTTGTCCCCCACAGGGATTTTGGAACTGTGATCAGTCTCAATTTGAACAAAAGCCATTCAAGTCTTTTGTGTCGCTGCATGCTTTCAATGTTGTCTTTATGTCTATTTTTAAGATGTCATTCCAGCACACACACACACACACCTACACAAACACACATCGACACACACACAAACACAAAATATAGGATGCAAACACGCCTGTTACAATGTGACCCAAGTTCCAAATGAGCGATGGCAACTGAGCAATCCCCATTCACCGAGAAACACCGTGAGATGGGATTGAATGCTTCGGGGGAAAAAGCCACTCACTGGACCTTGAAGCACCGTTTTCTTTTTGTTAAGACTTAAAAAAAGGCTTTTGATACTGTTAACCACAGTGTGTTGATATCCAAACTTCCCAAATTCAAATGTTCTGATCTTTCATCACAATGGTTTGATTCGTACCTCAAGAGTCAATGGGGAAAAGTCCACCATCCATGCCAATAGCATGGGGATACCCCAGGGGTCGGTTCTAGGTTCATTGCTATTTAGCATGTCTATCAACGACCTACCTGAGAGTTGTCCGGGGGTTGGCGACCAAATGTATGCCGATGATACAGTTATTTATACATCAGCCAAAACATCTAGCAAGGCCGCTGATCAGATAATTAACTAATTAATGTAAAAAAAAAGTAAATTTGTTTTTCAATACGTAAATGACATGAAAATGCAAATTTATGGGAAAAATTAACAAAAATAGGTCATCAGCAATGTTAGTACTTTGGAATCGTCTTAGACTCGCATCTAAGATTTGATAAACAAGTGCGTAATATCAGCAAAAAAGTTCAATCAAATCTCAACTGCTTCAGATTCATCAGAAAGTATCTGCCATTCAAAACAGCCCAGCTTTACATGCAGTTTTTAAGAAACTGAATGTGATGTATATATTGTGAGCGATAATGCTGAGCAACAGGAAATACTGTATTTTAGCAATGAGCATGTTGATAAATGCATTTGAGAGCAATACAATCCCTTTTGAATTGATTCAATGTAATATGAGTGTTATGTGAAAGCTATGAACTCATTTAATCTGAGATACTGATGCTATTGAATATTTTCAGAGAAACAAATTGTGACAATTGTTTTCACTGATCATCTCATCGCCGACATTCAGTTCCTCTATAATAACCTGTGTAGTGTAAATCGCAACAGCTCTGGCCGTGAACCGACACCACCATCTAGTGGACATAATCGTACATGGTAGACATGCAGTAATTCTGCAAAAAAATAGATAGTTATATTCATCAGTTGACCGTTATGCCCCTAAACAAATCATCTTCACGAAGAGGCTCTTAATTGGATGTAATGCGTGTTGCAGACTATAATAAAAAGACATTGGTGATCAATAATAATATTTAAATAAAGAATAGACTAATCACATTACTGTAACATATATACTCGCTCCTTTCGTACACATGTACCTGTATTTATGTAAATGACGTTAGTAATAAAGTTTAAGTCTATTGCAATCATTAAATCAACTTGTATTATACCTGTAATGTTCAGCTCTGTTGACAATATCATTAATGTGTTATTATATATATATATATTAAAATATATGCTTTGGTTGTAATTTCTATTAATCTTCTCCTTTGACACATTCCCACATGTCCTCATTTAATAATATCTTGGCATTTTCTCTCTAACACTTTTATGGACGCAGTATATGTTTATACAGCGTGGATGCAAACATTTAAGAAGTCAACCTGCTGGTAATGGACATTTGCTTTGCTTGAATATATTTCCAGCTATTCTTTGGGTGTTGAACTCATGCAGTAAATGCATTTTAGTCTTCACATGTTATGTAAAGATGAAACATGACGGTACGTTTTGTATCGGTGGACAGATGATAAGAAGAGTTCATAAGAGTACAGCGGAGGAGGTGAAGGTCAGACCCCCTGAGTGGAGAGTCCCTCCTTCGAGAGCCTAATCCTGTTCGGCTGTTTTGTAAACTTCGGTTACACATAATTGACAAAGCGTCAACAAATCATGAAGCAAATGCTTATTAACCTTTTCACTGACCAGACGTATATATGTTGTAATCGGCCCAGACCGACGTGGGTGTTGGGGCATCATTATAAAAGTAAAAAAAAAATACTAAAGGTATATAGAGTATTGTGGAAATAATATGCATGTGTTATAACACCATATAACTTTCCTTTTTTTTTTTATGGTTCTTGCTTTCTCTTTTGTTTTTGTCTGTTTTTTCCAGGCAACTTCAAAGCATGATTGGAATAACTCATTATAGCTTTCATTAAATCCTCTTAGTGACAGACTGAGTAAAACCTTCTCTTGGCCACAACAGAGCTGATAAATAGCCATGTGTCTATTTCAGAGCTTGGTTAGTCCTGCTTTTTGCCACCTTTTTTGTGACGCTGTCTGTGCTTAACGTTAAGCGCAAAAATCTCTCTCTCTCTCTCTCCCCCCTAAAATGGACAAAAACAACAATCATATAGTGGTAATGCATTCCCCAGCCCTCTGGCACCAGGTTTGCGTTGCACTTTGGGAAGTCCACATTACCAGATCAACAACATTTCAATAAAACTAGATTATCTAAGCACCAAAAAAGTAGTGAACTAAGAACTCAAAATGTGTATAAAGAGGAGCAGCAGGAAGCTGCCCCACCACCACCAACCTTATTCTGCATGCATAATAAGCAACGAAATGTCCATCCCGCTTTGCATATTCCAGAATATATTGCAAATATCAATGTTCTGAGCGTGAAGAGCTACAAATACAGTATAACATCATGAGAGACATTTTACAGGTTGTTCAAATACATGTTACAGACATCTTTCTGCTGGAACCCCTGCTGTGTGATCATTTTAGTAACCTCTAATCGCCTCTCAGGGATTTCAACGTGGATTGCACATTTGCAGCACCCACGAACCAATGAAACATCGGCATGAAAGGAATCCATAACCATGCATCTGGAATTATTAAACAGAACACCGTTTTCTTACACGCTCATCCGGATTCTCGAGGCTCAGCCGTCTTGTGGGCAAGAAATCAGCAGTTACAATCTGCCGACCAAGACGCCGCAACACTACTGTACTCTAACGTCTCACAATAGGATGGGGATGCTGACCAATAAGTAACCATCAGCTACATAAAACGCTGTTGGGCACACTGAGGTATCCTGAGGGATCTTGTCTCCCTAGCCTATGTAATCTAATTAAAGAGATTGATATACCTATTCCAAATTAGCATGACCTAGAGCGCCTTAGCCTCTTAGCGTCTTTTTTTCCAAACAGAAAAAACAACACTATAACTGATTAAGGACAGCTATAAACTTGGGAATCAGCCATTTTGGCAGATAAAGTCATGAACAGGAGGCCATGTGTCTGGTGTGTAAAAGAGCTTTAAAACTAAACTCTTCTCTTCTGACAAAAACAGGTCAACTCTTTCAAGGAAAAACAGTCGGTTTGACAGGTTCAAAGGGAGAACAGTATTTAGGGTAATAACTCTGATGAAGGCCCTGAGCTTAAATGTAAGTGATATATTTCATCAAACTGGTATACTTCATCATTTATTTCATCTGTTATGTATAACGAATTGTACTAACTGCTGCTGCAGGCTAGTCAAAGCTCAGGTTTACGACGAGACTATTGGGGAAAAGTCAGAGGATCGTTAATGACATGCGTTTTAGAAAAGGCCTTGCTTACTTTGAATACCACTGTAGTTCACGTTTTGTATTTGTTTTTTAACAATGGATTATTATGTGTAATGTGGAAGAAGTCACTCTAGAAGTCTCTTAAAAGTCAACATCGACTTATTTTAAGTTGAGTAAGTAGGCTATGTGGTTTGCAGAAACGTGTTCTGGGGACTGAGCAAAATACCGTATGGCGCCATACTGTTGGAATGCACAAACCTGTAATTTACATGTTGGAGTAATATGAGCCCTTCCTATGAGTTTGGCCTGCACCCACATTTAGCTGCAAACCTAATTAACTCCGAGAGAAAACCCCACCAACATAATACCGCCGTAATCCTGAGGCCATACTAATCGCCTGTCTCGTAGGCGGAGTGGAGCTTTGGGATTCCACAGGGTTAAAAAAACAACAACACGAGATGCCCATTTCAAGTCTGGCCACTCCAATGTGGAGTTCATACCCAAAGGTTTCCGGACTATGGACTGTTGAATTACAGGTCAGCCATGGGGCAGACACAGCAAACGGAGAACTGTGAGGAGATCGACGTCAAAACAATTCAGGATATGTATAAAAAGTTTGTCATGGAGTGCCCAAGCGGACTACTTTTTCTGCACGAGTTTAAGCGTTTCTTTGGTGTGGACCCGACGGGGGAAGCGTCTGATTATGCGGAGAACATGTTTCGAGCTTTTGACAGAAATGGGGTGAGAGAGTAAAACCTGACATAATGTACATCTTGACACAATATGTGGAAATGTGTCCCCAATTGTTCTGATTCAACCTACCTTTTCAGGACAATACAATTGATTTCCTTGAGTTCGTGGCAGCAACGAACCTCGTTTTCCGGGGAGACCTGGAGCATAAACTGCGCTGGTCGTTCAAGGTGTATGACAAAGATGGAAACGGCTTTGTGGACAGGGAAGAACTACGCTCAATAATTAATGTAAGTTCACCTTCATGTCAACTACGAGTGCAACTGTCTTGTGGGTGTTGGATGCAACTAAAATACTGAGCTGGAAAAAAAAATAATCCCTCACAATAAATTGTCCTTTTACAGAACGACATCTAGGATACAATGTCTACCCCCTGCCGTATAAAATATTTTTCTCAAACTAAAGAAGATGAAGACAGAAGAAAGAAGGAACATTATTCTCTATAAGACAAAATATATACCTATAAGCTAAATGCAAGTATATTCCTTGTAAAGCATACAATGAATACACAAAGTATTACGGACAATGTCAATTTTAATAGACATAGATATTATACAATCTTTTTACTGGCCATCCAGAAATGTCAAATGATCTTGTTGAGTAGGTGCTCACATACATCTTTGTATCCTCAATCTGGTAGCGATTTACAGCCCAGTCGTAAAAGAACATGTTTGGCATTGCACATACATTAGATTAATGGCTGAGGCTGCGTGTGCAAGGTGCCACCTGCCCATCAGGACTAGTGTGTGTGAAAGTGTGTGAATGTTAACATGTAGTGTACAGCGCTGTGAGTTGTCAGATGGTGCTCTGTATGCGCAATGCTATTTAATAATTCAGTTTCTGCAAACCACGGATACGTTGAATGTGAATGTTTTGCAGCAAATTAAGTAGTACATCATTGTTGGGTTACGTTGTTACATTATTATTATTACTTTTGTCTAACCTTAACCAAGAAGTTTCTTCGCCTTAATCTCACCAATCGTTTCAGAACGTCAACCAAGTGTGTTTCTGCAAGCTTGATAAAAGGCTGATATTAAAGGTATTTGTTACACATATCTGTGATTCACAGAAAACTACAATGCCAACATTTGTCCTGGCGAACGGGATGCTAGTTATTGGTATGACAGTGGATGTGAAAATGTGCAATCTTGTGCAGCAGATTATAACATATCATCACTCAGGTCCAAGTCTGAACCCAAATATTCAATTTGTTTCTCAGCTGAATTCCAATCTTTCTTATTCAGATAAAATCTGTTTTCACAAGAGCACTATATTATTGTGTATTTTAACTGGTAACGAAGGAATCTGTATTTTTCAACAGTCAGTGCATCCGTGCAGCAGCTCATGCTAAAAAGGCTGTTTTTCTGTGTTAATAACATTAAATATGACATTCATTTTTTTCAATATTTTCTGTAGAGCCTCTATCGGATAAAGAAAGGCATAAAGACCGACATGGGTGAGCCACAACTTACAGCAGATGAGGTTGCGGATCGAATATTACGGTCCGTCGACAGTGATGGTGATGGTAAGCAATAATTATGGCATGTTATGCAACAAAAACACTTTTGAAGAGGGAATATTTTGTTGTTTCGAGGGAGAAAATTAATCCAGACTTTGGATATTTTTTGTTTCACAGATCATATTAACCTGGAGGAGTTCATTAGAGGCGCACAGGAGGACCCTTGGGTGCTCAACATGTTGCAGTTGGACATGAACCCTGCTGGATGGATGCTGGAGCAGCGGAGAAGGAGTACACACTTCTGAAATGACACTTTTTCATGTGGCCAAAGGGAGAACAATTAGGGTTAAAATCTAGGCCTTGAATCGTGTTTGAAAAAAATATTAAAACAAGCATTTCAAATGTTTCTAATTTACAGACCGAAGAATGAAAGAAATGTTTCATAACTGGCAATCAGTAGGCTTTTAGTAGCAAAACTCTATTAAGTAAGCTTATAGGGTTAAGGTTAATTACATTTTAAGATTAATTTGTGTGTGTATATAGTTGTTGTGTATATATATATATATATATGTACTCAAGTCACAGCTTTCTTGTTATAAAGTGTAAATATGTAAATATGATTATAATTTCTGCTTTTCTATTTTTTTTGTTTTTTTTTTACTGTTTTTTATTTTTGCTTTGTTTTTTGTGTGCAAAAAAATAACATTACAAGAACACTATTACGCCTGCATTGTGCGGCAGTTTTTTTTTCTATCCTATGAATTAAACAATCACAAGTCAGTGTCATGTCTTGCTTCCCAGCTGTACATATGGCTGCTAATATCTTTCTTCTTTCCACTGAAATAGACCAGAAATCCATGCTCCCCTCTTTATCGTAAGACATGTTAGACCATCTGAGAGAACGCCTCTTGCACCACTGTAAAGCTGCGCTCAGTCAGTGGCAGGGCCCCGTCCTCCCAGTCACTCAGATCCATAAACCCTGAGGATTTACTGACTTAATTATTCTAGCTCTAAAGGTTTACCTGAGTTTCCCCCTGTGAGTCATACGGCAGGTTACTGACTCAAAATGCAAGATTTGGTTACCACTTACATAAGCATAACACTGCCTGTGATTTGCAGTGTCATTTTGATGTTGGAAACGGGGACCAATGAATATGTATAAAGTGTTAACTAGGTTGTATTGGTTGAGTAAAGGTTTAATTAAGTAGTAAAACTGGTGATGGCTGAATCCCCATAAGCACACACAAACAAAATGAAGGTTAAACACTGAAAAAAGCATACCATCACTATACCAGGATCCAATCCATGAATGAGTAGTGAACTAAAAGTGAAGTCACTATTATAAATGATCATTTTAGTGAGCAATAGCGTGAAAAGTACCAGTCACCCTGAGTCACAAAAGGTTCAAGATGGGATCAAGTGTGTGGATTACTGCTTGCCAAAGACTTTGGCTAAAAATAAGCTTCAGTTATTACACTCAGTTCCAGACCGGGACCGTCAACAGCAGCCATGAGGAGGATACTGGACTAAAATAGAGACACGGGCAGAAGAACTGGAGTCAAACAGCATCCAGGACCTCTCCGGGTGCATCATGGAGCTCCCCAGTGGATCTCTGTACCTGCACAAGTTCAAACGGATGCTTTGGAGTACAAACATGGCACACCTGAATCCCAGGACATGGACAGCATCTTCCGAGCGTTTGACATGAATCATGTGAGTTCCAAAGCCGCTTTGAAGGAAAATGTTTCAGTCTTCAAATGAAAGTTTTCACAATATTGAGCCACAATCATTTGTTACCTGAATTGTGTTCTTGAAAACGTTTTCCACGTGCTTTTAACTTCCCTTCTCTCACGCAGCTAGCTAACAGCTCAGTGGTGACTTGAGCTAAACGCTAACGTGAGCACGATTACATGCTCACAATGGCAATGCTAACGTGCTGATATTTGGCAGGGGAAATGTCCATCCTCTTAGTGTTAGCATGCTAGCAATGACTACTGAGCACTACCCACAACGTACAGCTGAGGCTGATGGGATATGCATTAGTTTTGCAAGGTATCATAAGTAAGCAAGTATTTTTGAATTTCCTGATGATTGTGCTAGGTAAAAAAAAAGGCCTACTGATTACTAAAGTTATTATTGATCAT
This sequence comes from Myoxocephalus aenaeus, assembly GCA_038501785.1. Lineage (NCBI taxonomy): Eukaryota > Metazoa > Chordata > Actinopteri > Perciformes > Cottidae > Myoxocephalus > Myoxocephalus aenaeus. The sequence continues at coordinate 6,681,207 of JBAMJR010000379.1, forward strand.
TATTGTTATGCTGATCCATAGAAGAGATATTTTAGTTTGGACCAAAGTGCTGGACCAACCAACCAACAGACCATTAGACCGACATTGCCATCTCTAGAACCCCGGCACTGGCGTGGCTCAAAACCACACAATTTGTCAACAGCTTTATCATTTCAACTTTAGCAACTGTCTAATTGCAGATTTTTTTTCTCTCCAGATAATCTAGAAGATAAAGAAAGGCTCGGTGTCCGATGAAACAGGAACACATAACCTCACTACTGAGCAGGTACAGTATGTTGACCGTAAACTCAAAAACCAACAAAATCCTCAAACAAAATCCTTCCAAGAATAGTTTTTTCTTCATATTTAGTCTGGAATAATTCCTTCTGTTAAGGTGTTCTGTTGGTGATGCAGGTCGGATTACACTGGATGAGTTTGTCGACGACGCTCAGAGGAGTCCGTGGCTGCAGAACCTCCTGCGGCTTGATGTCAGTCCCATGCGGTTGCGTAAAGGAGCTGCATTGTAAACTTTTTTTTTTTATAAATCTGCCGATTTATGTACAAAGACAACCAAATAATTAGGCTGTGTGTGCGACATTTAAAACTACTAACGAAATTTACTAGACTTGTGTTAGTTATCATGATCATTATTTATATCATGTTTATTTATTTTTGACAACCTTCAACAACAACTCTTCCAGCCAACTGACAGCATCAAACCCTGGAGAGCAACAGTGATGACCTTTGAGCCACCTGGTTGAAACGCAACAGTTAATTTCTGTACTTCCTATACTTTGAATTGAAGCTTTATTATTGGTAACTTGGTAACTATTGAAGCGTACTGTGTATACCGCAAATGTTGCATTCTCAGTCACTTCATACAGAAATCCCTCAACAAGAAAACTGACCCGCAGATATCTGAAGAGAACGCCAATAAAATGGCCTTTCTAAATGGTAAGCAACCTAATATGTCCTTTAAATATTGTGAGAGGTTTGCGATTATTGTTGGCATTGTTGACTTATCTGTCTGTGGTACAGGGATATTATATTGAGAGATCTTTTCATTGTTCCTTTATGCGTGCATATAACAAGGTTAAGTATTTCCATTGAGGTTTATTCCCTTACGATTACGATCAAATATGTTCTGTTTTGTCAAACAAAGAGCCCTGTCATTCTGGCATTTATCACAACATTGTTTCTGACAAATCAATTAATGTAAAAGGAATCATTGTAATCATTGGATTCACTAGCAGAGGCCCAATAAATCTATGTGGAGCATTTGAGTAGAGCTCAACGTTTGATGAACTTTAACGAACCGCTTTGACATTGCTGACCTTTTGAGGCAACAGAAAGTCCAAGCTACATTATTTCTTGTATCGCACCATTAAATAATACGCTGTAGTTCAATGTAACTCGAAGAACGTAGAAGAAAAATGCCCAAACTTTTTAACCAGATCATGCAAGTGGATTTTGCTGTGCTAGTTTCTGGAGTGACCAAGCACGAAATCTGAACCTCTTCATGCAAACAATGAGTGATCAGAATCTTTGATTTACCACAATATAATGTTTCACCAGGAGTAAGGCAACTAGATAATGGAAGTTCCTCAAGAAATGCATACCCTGCACAGACTGGAGATACTCTACGTGAACCAGAACAATCGCAGAGCCACTCCAGAAGGACACACATCTTCACACATCCAGGGCCAGTAGCTGGTATTTAGTAGTTACTCGCCTCAGGACTCTATAGTATTGCCAGAACTAATTCTCACCTTATTTTCAAAGCCTCACATTAAACATTCTTTCATACTCTTCAGGCTCAATCCCCTTGCTTCCTTCCTTCCCGCTTGCCCCGTCTTCTCTGTCATCCAGCCTGTTCTGTACTCTAACCCCCGTGCCTATTGGGTCCTTCAAAATAATTATTTTTACCTTCACCAACATCTAGTCTGTGTCCTGCGTTTGGGTCCAGCTGCACCACAACACCGATAAGGGAATAAAGATGAAGGGAAGATGGAAAGAAAATGAAATTGGGAAAGCAAGACAACAGAATGAAGACTAGAAATTCTTCTTTATTTTTTACAAATGTATTACTGTCAGTATAGCATCACTCTCATTATCCCTGTGTATAGTAGCTCCCTCTGCTGTTTTCTTACTGACATGACTCTTCAATGCTCTAAGTTATTGTTATTAAAGAACATGCCAACATACTGTCTCCAATTTGACTATTTTGTTTATTATACAAATCTATTTTCTATCTTATTCTCAACACTGTCAGGTATTTATTTCTGTAATAAACTACTGTATTGTTGGTATGTAGATTTGCAGGATAAAGTACACATGTTATGTTATGATGTTACATGGCAGTCACACACTGATGAATATATTGGGTCAGATATTTAAATACGAGTCTAACCTGATACTGACACGCCTAATGAAATCCACCTAGCATAATGCACCTCTGTTTTCCCTCCAGTTCGCAGCCCCTCTCCTCTCTGTGAGAGCTTCTGCTGCCTTCATGGTCTCCTCGTAAAACTCCATGCACGGAAGTGACGTGTTTTTCGAGCACTTTTAGTCAGATGAGATGATACATTATTAATCAGACAAAGTAAGAACAGTTCCCATGGGGGACATTTTGACTGAATCTAGTGCCTGGCCATTTTGGCATTTTTACACTTCTGTTCTGCTGCTTGGCTCAGTTGGCAATGTTTAACCATTTTATTACCGGGCTTTTCTGTTTAAATTGTAGGCTAATTAAAACAGCTGAGCTACTTTTGTACAATGGACAAATACATTTGCATCCATCTAAAAAAACAACACGGCAGGCTATGTAGACATTCTCGCACAGTTTCTGCAGAGAGTCTGTTCTGCCCCACGGTCCGCGAAGGCAGCACCCTATCGCTGCATCGCCGGACCTCAGGTGTCTCTGCTGGGCGGCTGCTGCAAGAGGCGCAGGAGCCCGATGGAGGGACGATAAACAAGGGCAGCATGGCGGACAGAGAGAAGAGGAAAGCCAGCCCGCCGTCCGGCCGCAACCTCCGGGTGAACTCCCCGGCCAGCTTCAGGTAAGCGAACGGGAGCCCGAGGAGAGCCACGCTCGAGAGGCTGCGAGTGAATGAGCGACGAGCTCCGCAAAAAACCCACCTGGAAGTGCTGATGCTGCCGGCGGCGTTTGGCACCGCTCAGCTTTGCGGACTGAAGTCGCAGTGTGTGCGGTGCGGAGTGTTTTTGGGCGTGTCTGCTCCCGCAGGACCAACACGAGCGGGGCGATCCCCGCATGGAGCTGCATCTTCTCACATGTGTCGCAGACTTTTTATTTTTCGGGGGGTGGGGGGGTTACCTGCTCCAAACTGAAGTCTCTGTAATAACTGCAGCGTTGTTGTTGTTGTTTTTTGGAGTTCCAGCATCTGTTTTCATGGTGCCTGTCTGCCTGCTTCATGGTATTTTGTTCTTATTAATCTCCAATAATCCATATAATTAGGTTATTAGAGGAACTCATGTTGTTACGTGTACAGGACTAATGAGTTGGCAGCAACCTTAGTGTCATTTCTTTTCTTTTTTTGTCTCTGCAAATTAGGCCGAATCCAGACAAAATATTGGAGAACTTTGAAGTTCAGCACACACATTTATTTTTAATACATATTTGAATATATGCATACTATGCCTTAAATCATATATTTTTTTATGGCAATTTAACTGGAGTGAGGGGGAGAAAACACAACATCTGATAGCTCCTCTTTTTTTCTTTTTATTAGAAACTTGATATTTTTTATTAATACATTGTTTTGTGTGTATAATTAAGTGGCTATCTGGGTTTACCACAAACTGTTGTTTCACTTTTTGGTTGTCGAAAACCGATAATATGGTCGCAATTTTTAGCCACCTTGTATTTTAGGTGATTAAGATCCTACGCAGCAGCCTAATTGTCAAAATGTGACATAAGAGAACAACATATTGATTACAGTTAATTACAATAATTGTTTGTAGTTTGTGTTTAATCTGATACTTTAGAGAATTTGAATCTTTTAGGTGTTATCAGTTCACGTGTCCACCCTCATGAATCCAGCAAGTCGCTCCCTTTTTCAAATGTGTGGCTTTCTGGACCTTTTTTTTGTGCCGATTCCCACCACAGGTCCGTTTGGCCCCTTCGGCGTCCAAGTCCTGGATTTTTGTGTCCAACATCAGCCGCTCAATCGTCTCTACTTTTAAAAGATGACCTCCAATTTTGGTTGCAGGTTTTTTCGTTTTTTTGCTCTCCCATGTTTTGTACATGTTAAGAAGTGGCTGCAGCCAAAGGGCCATGAACTGGTTCGCCCCAATCAATAAACAACGACGACCTGGCAACCGTTAACGTCGAGGACCGGAGTTTTTGTAGTTAAAATTCATATCCCCACCCATGCCACAGCATTTATTTAGTAAAATATCAAATATTGTCTGATTCTAGTGGAGTATTTTCCACTTTTTTTCATTTGGACGGAAAAAGTAGCCTGGAGAATTATTGTAGCCTCAAGGGAACTTGCGATGGGTATTTTTATTGTACAGAATGAATTAGCGATGAGTTGCATTCAGACGTAATTGAATGGTTGGTCGATAATGAAAGCAGCGCAGCGACAGGAGAGACGGTATAGACTGCATCAGGGCGGTTGATCAGCTGGAGCTTTAATTTAACCTGCAGCACAGGTCACATCAACGTGTTGGGAGAGCTGAGCAGGGCCAGGGATTAGCTGCATGCTGTTGACCTGTTTCGATACTCTGTGTCTCTCTCACACACACACACACACACACAATGTTGCCTGAGGAGGAGCTGTGATTCTTCAGAGGCGTGAATGGAGTGGATGGTGGCCTGTGATCAATACACCCCCAGTGAATCACACACACACACACACACACACACACACACACACACAAAACCGCCTCATTAGCTGAGCTGCGGGTGGGGTCCACAACCATCTTTCTTCGGATCTTCAACGCAGTGGCATCAAAGTTGCTCCAGCAGTGTTTGATATCACTGACAGAAAAAAAAAAAATATATATATATATATACGATTTTTTTCCCAAGTGTCTCAACAAATCAGGGAAAACGAGCAATAGAAGCAATGGAATCTGAGTAGCGCGACTAATTTAAGACACATCTGTGATCCAAGTGTAAATTAAAGCAACACTAAATAGTGCAACTAGAATTATTATTGTAAAGGATTAGCAGTAAGTGAAACTCTTAATTTATGTATATAATTGTGTAAATTACGTGGCAAAAATAAATAAATACAAAGGAACAAAACCAGACAATAAAATCCCCCCCCCCCCAAAAAAAGAAGCTATAAATTAAATGAAAGGAATTATGTCGGCTGTTTTTAAAAGACACATCCTCTCTTTAAATTACATAAGGAGACTGAACTGTGTTGATTTGATATTTCAGAGTTGTGGCCGGAAAGGGAAAGTAAAGCCGTGATAATCCACAACCTCGGGGCTTGGCCCGGTCCCAGAGCGGCCATATGCCGGCGTGTTTTTCCCTCCGTCACCCTCCCTCTCTGCCTCCGCCCACTGGGGTCGACTCCTCCGTCTCTCCGTCAGCCGGTCTGACGGGAAACAAATGGAGCAGCTCGCTTTCAAGTCGAGATTCAGTCGACGGCTTTCTTTAACATTTTCCTGGCATTTTTTGAGGCTCCTAAAATGTTCACGACTCGGCAACAGAGAGTTAACAAGTTGTCATACGAGTTTGAATAAAACATGTTTGTATTGTTTCCAACAGTCTGGATGGAACAACACATAGGAACGGAGCGTCCAAGATTTAGAACAAAGTGTGAGAGAGAGAGATAAACTAAATGGAGGTCTTTCCCTTCACACAACACCTTTATGTTCTCATACACTGTTCACAGCTATACCTATGAAAAATAATCCACGTTATCAATGTGTATATAATCTACATACTCGTAAACCAGGACCCGTAATGTGGCTTAAGCAAGACGAGGAGGTTAGGGTGGATGGAAGAACTGAAAAACACTGGACTTTCACCCAGGAGACCGCTGTTCGTGTCCTGAGTGAAACCAGAAGATTATGTTGATTTATCACGTCACTCCTGCACTCAAATAACACACTTTAGTTATTTTACCCTAAACGTTGATTATTTCTTATGTAACTTCCTAACTTAATAAATGCAAAGTTTGCACAATCTTCTCCTTCAAGCAGTATTGTTGCTATAGCAACAGCAGGGGTTTGCATGGGGGCACCGATTGCTCACGTTTAGGGACATTTTGTTTAGGCACATATACAATAAATAAATATATCTTTCAAGTGAGACATCATATAACCGTTGTATGGGGACACTTAACGGTAGCATACAGCAGCTGACATATGACACATTTTAGATTTTCAGTTCAACCAATGATTGAAACGTTTGGGTGTGTCACTCAGACATCAACATGAAACTACTTAGGTGACATACCCATTGAACCCATTCGTTCTCTGTTACGCCGCTCAAAACGGCTCCCGGTACGCAGCATTGACAGAACAGGAACACAATCGGCGGTTAATGAGATTCACGCTGACGGCAAAGTTAAAAATAGCGTCTTTGGTGACATTTCCCAGGTTCACACCTGCAGAGCGCCGCTGCTGGCCGACGTCTGCGTCTGAACATTAGGGCTGCGTCGATGCCGGAGATGAAGAGAGAGGCTGTTCTTCAGACAGCAGCAGATCCACAGTGACCTGTCGTTTCCTCGGAATCAAAACACTAGAGGAGGTCACACAATGTAGTATACAAAGTCATGAGAAGGAAAACGGTGACCCAGGCTGCATTCTTCTGAGCTGCTGAGCTCCACAGATGAATTTCACATTTCATATCATATATTTAGGTTAACTGTGCCTTTTTAAAATTCCCCAGTACTGCATTGATCATCTGTGGCACGAGAGGGCGCAGCAGGAGTCTGTATCTGTCTCTATCTCTATAATCAATTATATTATAAAAGATTAGTCATTCTCTTGGCGCTGTAGGACCCTGATAGAAAAGTCTACTCGACACCTGGTGGTAAAATCATTGATCAGGACATGTATTCGTTGCAAGGAAGGAGCAGAGAAGAATTACACAACATGATAGACAGATTGCATATCCTAGAGTGCTCAATGAACCAGCAGAGGGATGTCAGTTAAATACTGTAAGATAAACGTCTTTAGATTGGCTTGCATGGTCATATGATAACAAGGAACTGTCTGTTCCTCAGACAGAGACAAACGGTCTCCGGAATTCATCAAGTAGTTTGCCAGAGTTCATATGTAAGATTTAACATGGTTCAATGATAAGTCTCAAGCCTTTACACAGTATATGATTAATAAACAGAACATATGATTATTAATATAACAGTGAAACAGTAATTGATTAAGAGTAAATATGTTTTTTTTCTTCCAACAGACCCCTTTTTGTGGCATTGTAATCTAGAATCATGCTTTGTTTCTTGTCCTCTGGCACTGATTCCATCATTTCTATGGAGAGTACAACATCAGTCAAGTTCCTAGGTGTTTTGTTCAACTCTTGCCCAACAGGAAATGGCCTGGTACATGAACCCCAAAGGACGCACGGGACAACTCTTTCCAACACAGCTCAATATTTATGTGTTCCTTATTTGTTAGTTGTTGACTGGTCCATCAGGTTGAAAACCTTCAAAACACAAAAAGCAAAATTTATTAAAAAAAATGTAAATACACTTCAAACTATTTCAATCCAACAAATGAATTGTTACAGTACCAGTGGCTTCTTTGGGTGTACCATGAGTTGAATCCTTGCTTGCCTCTCTCTGTCTCTGCTGAAATGTTTGCTGAGAGAGACCTTCCATTCGCAGGTGTTCCAACTTAAAGTAATGAGCAGCCGGCACTGGCCTGCTGGTGGTGCGTTATGGGATTTGCAGTTTTTTAGGCAAAGCCAAGTGAGCTGATCTGATGAGGAACGGAAATGAACTTGAAAAATTGCAAAATTGGAGAGTTTTGTCTCAACAATCATTGTGAGCTTTCTCTTTAGAAGTAGGATGTAAAATAGTGTCCCACGTAATGATGTGCACCCTGAGACCCTCTGCCATGTTGAGCACAACCCTCGCGCTCTGATTCTTCGCTGCGGCTCCTCCAATCGGCTTTCCAGTCTAAACCTGCATGTTCAATGCACAGCTGGAGTTTGCATCACATGCTGCATATTTGTATGCCATATTTTGGCAGTTTCAGAAGGCACGTATTGCCTAAATGGGCAGCGACCTCTGAATGCCACCAACCTTTCATTTCATCCACTGTGACGTTAGGACCCGGGTTATAGAGGAGGGGAAGACGCTCTACCCACCCGCCCACACTGTCCTAATAGCTGCCAGCTTGTCTCTCTCCCATCTGCCAGCTCTTGTCTCCCGATTATCAAATTGGATTACTCTGGAGAAAATGTGAAAAGTCTCCAGGGACATGGTGGCTGGAAATATGTCCCAGCCTGTGTCTGCATCCCACAGGCTGGCTGCCAATTCATCCTTTGATATGCATGTGAATGCGTTTCATCCAGCTCCTTCCACTTCTCCCCCAAAACACGGCTCCCTTCTAGATTAGTAATTTCTAGAATTACTTTATGTTTTGAGTTTGGAATGACGAGCTCAAAAGCTGACTTGATGTCTGTGACACCAGTCACTTATATGATGTGTTTAATAATAGTGCAGCACGACTCATACGCAGAAAAGCCATAAGGAATATAAATCAGACACATAAAGCGTTTGTTTGAAAATGTGCAGAGCATCTCTCTCTCTCTCTCTCTCTCTCTCTCTCTCTCTCTGTAGCTCATTGGCTACCCTCTCGCTTTCCTTTCATCTTTTCACTGCAGCTTCAAAACCGACGTGACTCTGCTGACGAGATCCGCTCAGCCAGATGGATCCACAGGGTATGGGATGTGAAGAGGATGTGAGTGATAAAGAGAGAGAGGGTGGGAGGAGGTTCCCAGATTCACTTCATGTGTCATGGACTTGGAGGTTTTCGTGGGGGGGGGGGTGAACATAAGCTACAGAATTACCTTGCTGTTATATTTTATGTTTAGTCGGGAGAGAATATAAATTGAGCTGATTTGAATTCACCCACAGCAGAAGCTGACAGAGTGGACAGTTATTGCTCTGGTTGCATCTCTCTCCCCCGACATGCTCATTATTTACAGCCGTCGCTCAATTCTGCTGACATGGCATGTTCCACCTGATGGTACCTCCCTCTGCCTATACAGTTTTCTCTCTCTCTCTCGCTCTCTCTCTCTAATATAAACAGGGCTTTATTCATATGTTTCTTCTTTTTAAATGATTATAATAAATATATTTAGTAGTAAAGAGTCACATGCACAGATCAAGGCTAAACGATCAGGTTTAAATAAGACATCATATAATAGAATAATAACAGCCTTTTATTTATAATAATAATAATAATAATAATAATAATAATATGTGTAAATGGGGCTGGTTCTACCTAGTTCAGATACCGAATGTACTGCAACCGGTGATTATTTTCCATATTAGTTCATCTATTGATCTGAGTGTCACAACCACAGTGTTTTTAGTTTTCTGGACAATTGAGAAAGTATCGGTCCGGTACTGTGAGATGAATTCAGCTTGTTATCGACAACCCTCAGGGCCATTACGGGGTTAATTTCCCTCTGCTGATGAGCTGAACAGGGATTACACAGACACACACACACACACACAATCCTGGGATCCCACTCTCTCTCTCTCCATTTTCCCTCGGAAGACGGACAAAGTGTTCTGTGTGTTTTACAGCTTCATATATGTTCCTAAAGCGTGTTTTTTCTCACACATGTGTAGGGGGGAGTGTTGAAGCTCCTCTGGTGTGTGTGTGCTCCATAGGTTCTGGATGGTTGCCGAGGCCGTGCAGTACGGCCATATGGCCGTGTGTTGGCAGCTCTGAGAGAAAAAAACAAGGACTTAGTGCGTTTGACCTTTCAGAATCAGAATCAGAATCAGAATCAGAATCAGCTTTAATGGCCATGTAAATTTGCACATACATGGAATTTGACTCCGGTTTCACTTGCTCTTCGTACTTTTTTTTTTTTTTTCACACACACAATATACAAGATAAATATAAAAAATATAAAAAGGACGACTTTCTGAGGGAATGTTTGAATCCTCAAGACCTTTTTTTTCCTGTGCACCTGCCTCAAGTTGTAGTGGGTGTTGCAAATATGAATGTGTGGCAGAACAAAATATTTTTGTGAGGCATTCATTGATTTCTGGCCACTAGGGGGCAGAGAATCATCATAACACGTGGACTGAGAGCTGAAACATTAGCATGTCATACAGCTGTTAAAGCAGACATAGAACAATATAACAAACACTATAGTGCCTTTTTTTTGTGTGTGTGCAGATGATGTATGTAAATCTAATATCCTCTCCTTTTTTGCTCTGTTTTGGTTTTCGACAACTCCCGGATTTAAAATAACTGCCCCTGTCTGTCTCCCTTTTGGTGCTGGACTTTCACCCAGGAGACCGCTGTCCGTGTCCCATGTTTTGATTGGACATCAGAGCCGGGAGGCGGGGTATCCGGGGGTACCTCACATCCCGTTGCAACAACTCTATTAAATCTAGTTGTGTTGTCCCAAACGTATATGGAACTATTGAATCATGACTATCAAATAAATCAAAGACCACCTGACAAAGGATTTAAAAAATATTTTTGTCGAGGTGGGAGTGAGAATGTATTGGCAAAGGAAAACTGAGATATATCCTCTTGCTTTGTGGCTACAGTTAGCCCGATGTTCCTAAATACAATGCTATTGCTCAGATACAGTGCATGCATACACTTTGGTATACACTGTTGGAAGGTTTTAAGGTCAGCGGGGTTGACGGGGTTAATGGACTGTACAGTTATTGTTGCACGTGAACACAATTCCAGACCATATTGATTTTGAGATGACGTTTAACCACCATGCATGCACAAGCAAAGGTGAGAATATGTTAAATAACAGGTTCATATTTTCATTTATTTATTTGTGTACCTTGTTGGTCATTATTTCTGCCTGCAACAACAACATTGCACTCGATGTACGTATGGATGTACCAGTATTACAAGTTGTGGTGAGCTTTGCATCTCCCTGCATGACAAGAGATTTTCTGTGGATTTGTTTTTCAGTTTTACCTTAAAAATATGTGTGTTACGCAGTGTGGATGAACTAAACTGTCTTGTTTACAACCTTTTCTGGGCTTCTGACTGCTGGTGTTTTATGCACAACCAGGCGTCTTTTTGTATTAATGTCGCCTCATCGCTAGACCTCAGCAATTACTTTGGGAGGGTTCAAGTCTATCTTAACTGATAGAGACCAAAACTACCCCCCACAAAATTATAATAATAATAATAGAACCCACGTTGTGATAAACTGGAGTTTTCCTTTAAGAGGATGATTAGAGAGAAAGAGAGAGAGAGAGAGAAGGGAATATTAGGAGTCTTATGATCAATGGGGCCTCATGAATAATTGAGCATGACTGTTTTGCAGAGAGAGAGAGAGAGAGAGAGAGAGAGGTCTGTTGAGCTTATGTTTCTCCCGTTTGCCGTGGTGTTGGATGTCCTGCTAACACCAGCACTTTCCTGAGGTGGCGTAGTAAATCTGATGCACACAAGACCGAGTAAACATGAGAGAGAGAGAGAGAGAGAGAGAGAGAGAGAGAGATTATACAACACTACTCCTCCGTCTGAAATAATTCCCCTCTTCCATCTCCCTCTCTCCTCCGGATGAGCGGCAGCAGCGGGGCTCTGAGTCGGACGCCTCTCCCATCGACCCCGGGGGAGCAGCGCCCCTCCTCCCCTCTCCTCCGGCTCTCCTGCTCGCTCCTCCCTCTCTGCCGCCCTGCCTCCTTCCTTCTTTCACTTTCTAACCCCGATCCTCCTCCTCCTCCTCTCCTCTCAGCTGTGGATGCCCTCCTCACTTACAGTATGGACTCGGGAGGGGAAGGAGAAGAGGGTTGGATGGAGGACCAGTGGGAGAAATGGTAGGACACCTCTCATTCTCTTCCCCCCGTGTGGTTTTTATTTCTACCGGCACACGCATGCGACACACGGCTGTGTGTGACCTTGTGAGCGAGGAACGGCTGACGTGCCCTATTTTTACTCGCTGTATGTCGTCTCTCGCCTCCTGAAGCTCAGGTCAGGCGTGCCCTTGAAGGAGAGCGGATGCATATGGCTGTGTGCGTCTAAAGGCGGCAGAGGTTTGCCGGTTTATCTTGACCCAAAAATAGGACCGGAGAAGACGCACCACACTTTGTGTAGTGTGTTGTCACAGCGATGCCCGTGCAGAAGATGCATTGTTTGGATGAATTTGTGCCTTTCAGAGTTTGTTTTCATACAGCGAATGACGAAGGAGGGAGGGGTGGGGGTGTTTGACGGGACGGTCCTGTGCCTCGTCCTGGTCCTGTCCTTGCAGGAGGACGAAGCTGACGAGTGAGCGACTGTGCAGCCTCGTAATCTCACAGAGGAACATAAATGTGTGAATTATTGGGATTTCATGTGTCTGCTGTGACGACTGAACGCGAGGCTTAATGTGTGTACGTTGTGTGAGGTGATTCAATTATAACGGCACAACACGGATGTTAGTGCTTATTAAGTGGAACATAGGAAGCTAAGTGTAAAGAAATTCCTGGTTGTGTGTTGTTTTTTCCATTTTAATTTTTAATTTATTTATTTTTACCAACGGGGATTTTGGTAACTAGTAGCTCATTTGCATTTTTCAATTGAACTTTCTAACACCGGAAGCATTTTTCTGATCTGCCTTCGCCACTGCATGACTTTTTCCTCCCTTGTAAACTGCATGAAGTGCGTCTTTTTTTTGGGTGGGGGCCCTGCTGAAAGTCACTATTAGCTAACCCTAAACGCAATACTCCATGAAAATAAAACAAAAGGTGATGAACCTCATCTCCACTTGACCTTGCGTGCTATTTGCAACAAAAAACTGGTAAATGCGGTGACTGTTGGGTCATGGCTGGATTCAGATAAAGACCAATGAGCTGCCCGGGCCCATCGTGGCCTGAGCGCGAGGTCATGCTGTCCTTCATTAACACAAGCAGAGAGGCGGGCCGAGGAGGCACAAACAAGCCAGCAGGCTGCCCCCTGTCAGGCCAGAATAACGCAGGACTTTATCCCAAATCCTTCACGAAACAAACTGGAACATCCGTCCCGCAGTGCCGGTGCCCTCTGATGCCATTTTTACAACATAAACTGTGGACAAAGTGTCTGGGATGTTTTCTGAAGGGACCTTTTTTTAAATCCTGCACTGGGTCGTGGGAGAGAGATCAAACACGCGGAGCGATTTAAAATCCTCCGCGGAGAGGTGAACTCGAGGCTTGAGATACATTAGACATCTTATGGAAAAGAATACGTATTTTAAGGGATGTTCATGGTCTACTCTGGTGACACTGACTTCCTGGAGCTGCTGTTGAGTGTCTCTTGGAGAACTACATCTAAAGTTGCATCTGCAGCATTTAGCTGTTGATTGTTACTTGTTACAAGAGGACTTTTACACACATGTATGCTTCATTATGAGTCATTTATTATGCAAACCTTTGCAAAAACAGCTCTAAAACTATCAGCTGTGGCACAGCTTTGTGTTGTCATATTGACTGTAAGTGTGTTTTTAATAATAATAATAATAATAATAATTAAAGCTGCTCGCAGCTGTGACTGGGCCCTCGCCGCCGGCACGTCGGGGACGCCTGCGGGTCGCCGGCTCTTCCGGCCTCGAACATCCGCCTGGCAGGCGGACGTTCTCGGACGGACGAGCCGGCGACCCTTCGGCTTACCCCGACGTGCCGGCGGCGAGGGCCCAGTCACAGCTGCGAGCAGCTTTAATTTAGAGAGAGAGGGATATATATATATATACACATATATATATATATATATATATATACACACATATATATATATATATATATATATATATATATATATATACACACATATATATATATATAAACACACATATATATATATATATATATATATACACATATATATATACACATATATATATTTAAACACACATATATATATATATACACACACATATATATATATATATATACACACACATATATATATATATATATACACACATATATATCAGGGGTGTCCAAACGTTTTTCACTGAGGGCCACAAACAGAAAAAGATATGAAAGTCTGGGCTACTCAGGTGAGGTATATCGCAAAATGAATCAAATGAGGTCAATTATGCATATATATATATATATATATATATATATATATATATATATATATGTGTGTATGTATTTGGCCTTTTCCAAGCTCCAGTAGAAGTCGGCAGGGAGAGAAACAGAAGCTGTTTCTTTAGAGAATCATCACTGCATCTCCATCAGTTCAGACTCTCTTCACTTCTTCTGCATCATCAGGAAGGGAGTCGAGAACAGCTTGAATTCTTTCTCAATGGCAGAAAGATCTTGGAAGTGCTTACTGAGTTCTGTCATTTGATGTGATGACAGACACATATATACTCTTTTTCGCAGAAAGGTTGACCTCTGAAAAAAGCTGCTTTGATTTCAGACGTGGGGGAAGAGCAGCGGTGACATTAGTAGTTGTGTCTCAAAGAGACAAAGGTTCACACAGAACAGGTTCATGTGTGCGTGAGGTTTGGTACCTGAGCTTTGCCTTGCAGGCTCTTGTTCAGTGTGAGATGATGATAAGATCAACTAGAGGCCAGGTCTGCCAACCATAGTGTGTCTCTCAGCTCATGAAGAGGTCAAAACTGTTCCAAAGTTAACATGCTTTATGAGAGTCATGGCTTGAAGACTTCTGCATGCCAATATTAACTCATAGTCAGAGCGCCACCTACTGGAAAACTATGGCAATTTGAACTACAAATGAGCGAAGACAATCTAATTGGCCGACTTCCGGTACGGTTTAGAGCATGGTCCCAAGATAGTTATTTGTAAGTTTAGATGTGGTACATACGCCTATGAAATGTTGTATATCTATGTTGAACGTACTGCGAGGGCTGCTTTGTTGAATTTAGTTGAATTTTCACCTTAGAAGTTCATTGGTCTTTTTGTTCTGAACACAATGAGATATAAACAAGCTTTTGATACATTGTGATGGAATTGAACCTTTAATGATCCACAGAGAATTTTGTAAAAATAGAACCCAGCGTTTAGGAAGATTTGAGGGAAAAATATTTTTTCCCAAAATTCAAAATGGCGGAAATTCTAAGTAGGCGGAGCTTAATGCGGCGATGTACTTTTTTGTAGAGCAGACACAACCGGACATGTGTGCTAAATTTCAGGTCAATTGGTGATAGGGGGCAAAAACTGTGGGCGTTCACAACTCACAGGTTGTCAAAAAAAAACACGTTTTTTAGGGGGCGCTATCTGACTTCCTGTTTGGTTTAGAGCATGGTCCCAAGACAGTTATTTGTAAGTTTACATGTGTTACATATGGCTACCAGGTGTCATACATGTAGGTCAACCGTAGCGCTGGGGCTGCTTAATTGAATATTTGTAGGGGGCGCTATCGAGCCGAATTGCGATTTTGAAGCATTAAAATCATATCACGTAACTACATCTTTGCCTGTCAATGTGGGTGCCAAGTTTAGTTACGTCTCGAGCATGCTTAGTCCCTCAAAAGTACCTTCGTTGTTGACCGCGAAGGATGAGTCGCCACGGCAACAGCGTTTCACGAAACATCAAAAGCTTTGGGGGATGGCGTCATGAAAGTCTTATGTTTGTCTACGAGTAATTTGGTGTCGATCTAATCAACCTACTGAGAGAAGCTAGCCAAAGTATAGAACATTTTTCTTTCTGTTGCCATTAGGTGGCGCTATGACTAAAATTAAAAATTAGACATCACAGGTCTTCAGGCCTGGAGTCTCATCAAACATGTGAAACCAGGAAAGGATCTTTTTATGTGGAGTCGAGTTACATCGGTTTATTCGTGCACGGCGAAGGATCAAACTTCCGCGATGCTCTGCCGAGACGCCGTTCAACGGATCCTTACAATCTTCAAGGTGATGCATTATCAATGTCTTAAGTGTCTTCCGAACCATTTGGAGACGCATCCGAATAATCTGTGAGGAGCACGGTATACAAGTACAAAACATGTAACTTCCTGTTGCCTCTAGGTGGCGCTATGACTAGGATTCAAAATGATCACATGGATGTCTTCAGGGTCAGGAGGTCATGACATATGAGAAATATGGAGCAGATTACATCATGTACGGCCGAGTTAAAACAACTTCCATTTTCATGGAAAATGGTGTTTTTCGGCGCTGCTTTGTGCTCACATAGTTCGATATTTTTTAAATCCCTTAATAACCTTTCCCTGC
>JBAMJR010000379.1:6705000-6722500 GCA_038501785.1 Myoxocephalus aenaeus
ATCTAATTAGGCGCATTTGATATTCACGGATGAGTGTTTTGTAGAGCAGTCCCACCCGGACATGTGTGCAAAATTTCAAGTCAATCGGCAAAAGTTTGCAAAAAGCGTGGGCGTTCAACCTAAAGGGGGCGCTAGAGAGACATTTTTGCCAACTTTTGGCCGACACCCAATTCAGATTGGCATTTTCGCCAAGTCGGATGGGTGTGAAAATTTTGAAGAATTTATGTTTAGCCCAAGCACCTCTTTTCCCTGCGCATTGAGCGCTAATAAGAATAATAATAATAATAATAAACATTAGAATAACAATAGGTCCTCGACTCTGACTACGTCAGTGCTCGGGCCCTAATAAACATTAGCATTTCAATAGGTCCTCGACTCTGACTACGTCAGTGCTCGGGCCCTAATAAATAAACATTAGCATTTCAATAGGTCCTCGACTCTGACTACGTCAGTGCTCGGGCCCTAATAATAATAATAAACATTACAATAACAATAGGTCCTCCGCTCTGACTACGTCAGTGCTCGGGCCCTAATAATAAATATATATATATATATATATATATATATATATATATATATATATACACATATATATACAGTATATATATACACATATATATATATATATATATATATACACATATATATATATATATATATATATATATATATATACACATATATATATATATATATATATATATATATATATATATAAATGTGTATGTATATATATATATATATATATATATATATATATATATATATATATATATATATATATATATATATACACATATATATCAGGGGTGTCCAAACGTTTTTCACTGAGGGCCACAAACAGAAAAAGATATGAAAGTCTGGGCTACTCAGGTGAGGTATATCGCAAAATGAATCAAATGAGGTCAATTATGCATATATATATATATATATATGTATGTATTTGGCCTTTTCCAAGCTCCAGTAGAAGTCGGCAGGGAGAGAAACTGAAGCTGTTTCTTTAGAGAATCATCACTGCATCTCCATCAGTTCAGACTCTCTTCACTTCTTCTGCATCATCAGGAAGGGAGTCGAGAACAGCTTGAATTCTTTCTCAATGGCAGAAAGATCTTGGAAGCGCTTACTGAGTTCTGTCATTTGATGTGATGACAGACACATATATACTCTTCTTCGCAGAAAGGTTGACCTCTGAAAAAAGCTGCTTTGATTTCAGACGTGGGGGAAGAGCAGCGGTGACGTTAGTAGTTGTGTCTCAAAGAGACAAAGCTTCACACAGAACAGGTTCATGTGTGCGTGAGGTTTGGTACCTGGGCTTTGGCTTGCAGGCTCTTGTTCAGTGTGAGATGATGATAAGATCAACTAGAGGCCAGGTCTGCCAACCATAGTGTGTCACTCAGCTCATGAAGAGGTCAAAACTGTTCCAAAGTTAACATGCTTTATGAGAGTCATGGCTTGAAGACTTCTGCATGCCAATATTAACTCATAGTCAGAGCGCCACCTACTGGGAAACTATGGCGATTTTAACTAGAAATGATAAAGAAAATGAAATTTGCCGACTTCCGGTGCGGTTTAGAGCATCGTCCCAAGACAGTTATTTGTGAGTGTATATGTGGTACATACGCCTATGAAATGTTGTATATCTATGTTGAACGTACTGCGAGGGCTGCTTTGTTGAATTTTGTTGAATTTTCTCCTTAGAAGTGCATTGGTCCTTTTCTTCTGAACACAATGAGATATAAACAAGCTTTTTATACATTGTGATGAAATTGAACCCGTAATGATCCATAGAGGATTTTGTAAAAATTGAAGCCAGCATTTAGGAAGATTTGAGGAAAAAAGTGTTTTTCCTAAAATTCAAAATGGCGGAAATTCTAAGTAGGCGGAGCTTAATGCGGCGATGTACTTTTTTGTAGAGCAGACACAACCGGACATTTGTGCTAAATTTCAGGTCAATTGGTGATAGGGGGCAAAAACTGTGGGCGTTCACAACTCACAGGTTGTCAAAAAAAAACACGTTTTTTAGGGGGCGCTATCTGACTTTCTGTTTGGTTTAGAGCATGGTCCCAAGACAGTTATTTGTAAGTTTACATGTGTTACATATGGCTACCAGGTGTCATACATGTAGGTCAACCGTAGCGCTGGGGCTGCTTAATTGAATATTTGTAGGGGGCGCTATCGAGCCGAATTGCGATTTTGAAGCATTAAAATCACATCACGTAACTACATCTTTGCCTGTCAATGTGGGTGCCAAGTTTAGTTACGTCTCGAGCATGCTTAGTCCCTCAAAAGTACCTTTGTTGTTGACCGCGAAGGATGAGTCGCCACGGCAACAGCGTTTCACGAAACATCAAAAGCTTTGGGGGATGGCGTCATGAAAGTCTTATGTTTGTCTACGAGTAATTTGGTGTCGATCTAATCAACCTACTGAGAGAAGCTAGCCAAAGTATAGAACATTTTTCTTTCTGTTGCCATTAGGTGGCGCTATGACTCAACTTAAAAATTAGACATCACAGGTCTTCAGGCCTGGAGTCTCATCAAACATGTGAAACCTGGAAAGGATCTTTTTATGTGGAGTCGAGTTACATCGGTTTATTCGTGCACGGCGAAGGATCAAACTTCCGTGATGCTCTGCCGAGACGCCGTTCAACGGATCCTTACAATCTTCAAGGTGATGCATTATCAATGTCTTAAGTCTCTTCCGACGCATTTGGAGATGGATGTGAATCATTTGTGAGGAGCACGGTATACAAGTACAAAACATGTAACTTCCTGTTGCCTCTAGGTGGCGCTATGACTAGGATTCAAAATGATCACATGGATGTCTTCAGGGTCAGGAGGTCATGACATATGAGAAATATGGAGCAGATTACATCATGTACGGCCGAGTTAAAACAACTTCCATTTTCATGGAAAATGGTGTTTTTCGGCGCTGCTTTGTGCTCACATAGTTCGATATTTTTTAAATCCCTTAATAACCTTTCCCTGCAAAGGTCTCAACATCATATTGCCCGAATATGAAATCAATCGTATTTAATCTCTAGGAGGAATTCATCTGAATACAACGCCTGGAAACAAGGAAAATGCCAACATTTTGCAATTCACTGCAGCGCCCACTAGTGTTTGAAAATTCTGAAAGAATTTGGGTATGTTAAGGGACACGATGTTGACATATGCTACAACTTTTGTGAGGATAGGCAAAGTGATGTGGAAGTTATGTGTATTGACATATTGAGCCACGCCCCTAAGAGTTTAATTGGTTAATAACTTCTGAACGCAATGACATATCAACAAAGTGGAATATATCGTTTGATCACATTGAGCCAATGATGATCCACAGAAGGTTTGGTGAGAAATGGACCTAGCGTTTAGGAGCAGTGAGCAAAAATGTGTTTTTCACAAAATTCAAAATGGCGGAAAATCTAATTAGGCGCATTTGATATTCACGGATGAGTGTTTTGTAGAGCAGTCCCACCCGGACATGTGTGCAAAATTTCAAGTCAATCGGCAAAAGTTTGCAAAAAGCGTGGGCTTTCAACCTAAAGGGGGCGCTAGAGAGACATTTTTGCCAACTTTTGGCCGACACCCAATTCAGATTGGCATTTTCGCCAAGTCGGATGGGTGTGAAAATTTTGAAGAATTTATGTTTAGCCCAAGCACCTCTTTTCCCTGCGCATTGAGCGCTAATAATAATAATAATAATAATAATAAACATTACAATAACAATAGGTCCTCCGCTCTGACTACGTCAGTGCTCGGGCCCTAAAAACATTAGCATTTCAATAGGGTCCTACGCTCTGACTACGTCAGTGCTCGGGCCCTAATAATAATAATAAATATATATACACACACACACATATATATATATATATATATACACACACACACATACATACATACATACATACATACATATATATATATATATATATATACACACATACATATATATATATATATATATATATATATATATATAATATATATATATATATATATATATACATATATATATATACACACATACATATATATATATACACACATACATATATATATATACACACATACATATATATATATATATATATACACACCCATATATAAATATATATATATATATATATATGTATATATATATATACCCACATATACACACCCATATATAAATATATATGTATATATATATATATATATATATACATACATAGATATATATCAAGGGTGTCCAAACCTTTTTCACCGAGCGCCACAAACAGAAAAATATATGAAAGTCTGGGTCACTCAGGTGAGGTATATCGCAAAATGAATCAAATGAGTTCAATAATGCATATATATATATATATATATATATATATATATATATATATATATATATGTATATGTAAAAAATCACATCAGAGGTAATTAGGCCTTTTCCAAGCTCCAGTAGAAGTCGGTAGGGAGAGAAACTGAAGCTGGTTCGTTAGAGAATCATCACTGCATCTCCATCAGTTCTAGTTCATACTCTCTTTACTTCTTCTGCATCATCAGGAAGGGAGTCCAGAACAGCTTGAATTATTGCTCAATGGCAGAAAGATCTGGGAAGCGCTTATTGAGTTCATGACAGACACATATATCCTCTTTTTTGCAGAAAGGTTGACCTCTGAAAAAAGCTGCTTTGATTTCAGACGTGGGGGAAGAGCAGCGGTGACGTTAGTAGTTGTGTCTCAAAGAGACAAAGCTTCACACAGAACAGGTTCATGTGTGCGTGAGGTTTGGTACCTGGGCTTTGCCTTGCAGGCTCTTGTTCAGTGTGAGATGATGATAAGATCAACTAGAGGCCAGGTCTGCCAACCATAGTGTGTCACTCAGCTCATGAAGAGGTCAAAACTGTTCCAAAGTTAACATGCTTTATGAGAGTCATGGCTTGAAGACTTCTGCATGCCAATATTAACTCATAGTCAGAGCGCCACCTACTGGAAAACTATGGCAATTTGAACTACAAATGAGCGAAGACAATCTAATTGGCCGACTTCCGGTACGGTTTAGAGCATGGTCCCAAGATAGTTATTTGTAAGTTTAGATGTGGTACATACGCCTATGAAATGTTGTATATCTATGTTGAACGTACTGCGAGGGCTGCTTTGTTGAATTTAGTTGAATTTTCACCTTAGAAGTTCATTGGTCTTTTTGTTCTGAACACAATGAGATATAAACAAGCTTTTGATACATTGTGATGGAATTGAACCTTTAATGATCCACAGAGAATTTTGTAAAAATAGAACCAAGCGTTTAGGAAGATGTGAGGTCAAGATTGTTTTTAACAAAATTCAAAATGGCGGGAATTCTAAGTTGGCGAAGCTTAATGCGCCCGGTTACTTATTTGTAGAGCAGACACAACCGGACATGTGTGCAAAATGTCAGGTCAATTGGTGATAGGGGGCAAAAACTGTGGGCGTTCACAACTCACAGGTTGTCAAAAAAAAAAAAGTTTTGTAGGGGGCGCTATCTGACTTCCTGTTTGGTTTAGAGCATGGTCCCAAGAGCGTTATTTGTAAGTTTACATGTGTTACATATGGCTACCAGGTTTCATACATGTAGGTCAACCGTAGCGCTGGGGCTGCTTAATTGAATATTTGTAGGGGGCGCTATCGAGCCGAATTGCGATTTTGAAGCATTCAAATCATATCACGTAACTACATCTTTGCCTGTCAATGTGGGTGGCAAGTTTAGTTACGTCTCGAGTATGCTTAGTCCCTCAAAAGTACCTTCGTTGTTGACCGCGAAGGATGAGTTGCCACGGCAACAGCGTTTCACGAAACATCAAAAGCTTTGGGGGATGGCGTCATGAAAGTCTTATGTTTGTCTATGAGTAATTTGGTGTCGATCTAATCAACCTACTGAGAGAAGCTAGCCAAAGTATAGAACATTTTACTTTCTGTTGCCATTAGGTGGCGCTATGACTCAAATTAAAAATTAGACATCACAGGTCTTCAGGCCTGGAGTCTCATCAAACATTTGAAACCTGGAAAGGATCTTTTTATGTGGAGTCGAGTTACATCGGTTTATTCGTGCACGGCGAAGGATCAAACTTCCGTGATGCTCCCACGCGACGCCGTTCAACGGATCCTTACAATCTTCAAGGTGATGCATTATCAATGTCTTAAGTGTATTCCGACGCATTTGGAGAGGCATCCGAATAATCTGTGAGGAGCACGGTATACAAGTAGAAAACATGTAACTTCCTGTTTCCTCTAGGTGGCGCTATGACTAGGATTCAAAATGATCACATGGATGTCTTCAGGGTCAGGAGGTCATGACATATGAGAAATATGGAGCAGATTACATCATGTATGGCCGAGTTAAAACAACTTCCATTTTCATGGAAATTGGTGTTTTTTGGCGCTGCGCTGCGCTCACATAGTTTGATATTTTTTAAATCCCTTAATAACGTTTCCCTGCAAAGGTCTCAACATCATATTGCCCGAATATGAAATCAATCGTGTTTAATCTCTAGGAGGAATTCATCTGAATACAACACCTGGAAACAAGGACAATGCCAACATTTTGCAATTCACTGCAGCGCCCTCTAGTGTTTGAAAATTCTGAAATAATTTGGGTATGTTAAGGGTCACGATGTTGACATATGCTTCAATTTTTGTGAGGATAGGCAAAGTGATTTGGAAGTTATGTGTATTGACATATTGAGCCACGCCCCTAAGAGTTTAATTGGTTAATAACTTCTGAACGCAATGAGATATCAGCAAAGTGGAATATATCGTTTGATCACATTGAGCCAATGATGATCCACAGAAGGTTTGGTGAGAAATGGACCCAGCGTTTAGGAGCAGTGGGCAAAAATGTGTTTTTTACAAAATTCAAAATGGCGGAAAATCTAATTAGGCGCATTTTATTTTCACGGATGAGTTTTTTGTAGAGCAGTCCCACCCGGACATGTGTGCAAAATTTCAAGTCAATCGGCCAAAGTTTGCAAAAAGCGTGGGCTTTCAACCTAAAGGGGGCGCTAGCGAGCTATT
Source organism: Myoxocephalus aenaeus (assembly GCA_038501785.1). Classification (NCBI taxonomy): domain Eukaryota; kingdom Metazoa; phylum Chordata; class Actinopteri; order Perciformes; family Cottidae; genus Myoxocephalus; species Myoxocephalus aenaeus. The sequence continues at coordinate 6,712,017 of JBAMJR010000379.1, forward strand.
TTTCCCGACTTTTGGCCGACACCCAATTCAGATTGTCATTTTCGCAAAGCCGGGTGGGTGTGAACATTTTGAAGAATGTATGTTTAGCCCAAGCACCTCTTTTCCCTGCGCATTTAGCGTAAATAATAATAATAAATATATATATATATATATATATATATATATATGTGTGTATATATATATATATATATATATATATATATATATCTCCCTCTCTCTAAATTAAAGCTGCTCGCAGCTGTGACTGGGCCCTCGCCGCCGGCACGTCGGGGACGCCTGCGGGTCGCCGGCTCTTCCGGCCTCGAACATCCGCCTGGCAGGCGGACGTTCTCGGACGGACGAGCCGGCGACCCTTCGGCTTACCCCGACGTGCCGGCGGCGAGGGCCCAGTCACAGCTGCGAGCAGCTTTAATTTAGAGAGAGGGAGATATATATATATATATATATATATATATATATATACACACATATATATATATATATATATATATATATATATATATATATATATATATATATACACACATATATATATATATATATATATATATACACACATATATATATATATACACACATATATATATATACATATATATATACATATATACACACATATATATATATATGTATATATATATATATATATATATATATATATATATATATATATATATATATATACACACATATATATCAGGGGTGTCCAAACGTTTTTAACTAAGGGCCACAAACAGAAAAAGATATGAAAGTCTGGGCTACTCAGGTGAGGTATATCGCAAAATGAATCAAATGAGGTCAATTATGCATATATATATATATATATATATATATATATATATATATATATATATATATATGTATGTATTTGGCCTTTTCCAAGCTCCAGTAGAAGTCGGCAGGGAGAGAAACTGAAGCTGTTTCTTTAGAGAATCATCACTGCATCTCCATCAGTTCAGACTCTCTTCACTTCTTCTGCATCATCAGGAAGGGAGTCGAGAACAGCTTGAATTATTGCTCAATGGCAGAAAGATCTGGGAAGCGCTTATTGAGTTCATGACAGACACATATATCCTCTTTTTCGCAGAAAGGTTGACCTCTGAAAAAAGCTGCTTTGATTTCAGACGTGGGGGAAGAGCAGCGGTGACGTTAGTAGTTGTGTCTCAAAGAGACAAAGCTTCACACAGAACAGGTTCATGTGTGCGTGAGGTTTGGTACCTGGGCTTTGCCTTGCAGGCTCTTGTTCAGTGTGAGATGATGATAAGATCAACTAGAGGCCAGGTCTGCCAACCATAGTGTGTCACTCAGCTCATGAAGAGGTCAAAACTGTTCCAAAGTTAACATGCTTTATGAGAGTCATGGCTTGAAGACTTCTGCATGCCAATATTAACTCATAGTCAGAGCGCCACCTACTGGGAAACTATGGCGATTTTAACTAGAAATGATAAAGAAAATGAAATTTGCCGACTTCCGGTGCGGTTTAGAGCATCGTCCCAAGACAGTTATTTGTGAGTGTATATGTGGTACATACGCCTATGAAATGTTGTATATCTATGTTGAACGTACTGCGAGGGCTGCTTTGTTGAATTTTGTTGAATTTTCTCCTTAGAAGTGCATTGGTCCTTTTCTTCTGAACACAATGAGATATAAACAAGCTTTTGATACATTGTGATGGAATTGAGCCTGTATTGATCCACAGAGAATCTTGTAAAAATCGAAGCCAGCATTTAGGAAGATTTGAGGAAAAGATTGTTTTTCACAAAATCCAAAATGGCGGAAATTCTAAGTAGGCGGAGCTTAATGCGGCGATGTACTTTTTTGTAGAGCAGACACAACCGGACATGTGTGGTAAATTTCAGGTCAATTGGTGATAGGGGGCAAAAACTGTGTGCTTTCACAACTCACTTGTTGTCAAAAAAAAACACGTTTTTTAGGGGGCGCTATCTGACTTTCTGTTTGGTTTAGAGCATGGTCCCAAGACAGTTATTTGTAAGTTTACATGTGTTACATATGGCTACCAGGTGTCATACATGTAGGTCAACCGTAGCGCTGGGGCTGCTTAATTGAATATTTGTAGGGGGCGCTATTGAGCCGAATTGCGATTTTGAAGCATTAAAATCACATCACGTAACTACATCTTTGCCTGTCAATGTGGGTGCCAAGTTTAGTTACGTCTCGAGCATGCTTAGTCCCTCAAAAGTACCTTCGTTGTTGACCGCGAAGGATGGGTCGCCACGGCAACAGCGTTTCACGAAACATCAAAAGCTTTGGGGGATGGCGTCATGAAAGTCTTATGTTTGTCTACAAGTAATTTGGTGTCGATCTAATCAACCTACTGAGAGAAGCTAGCCAAAGTATAGAACATTTTTCTTTCTGTTGCCATTAGGTGGCGCTATGACTAAAATAAAAAATTAGACATCACAGGTCTTCAGGCCTGGAGTCTCATCAAACATGTGAAACCTGGAAAGGATCTTATCATGTGGAGTCGAGTTACATCGGTTTATTCGTGCACGGCGAAGGATCAAACTTCCGTGATGCTCTGCCGAGACGCCGTTCAACGGATCCTTACAATCTTCAAGGTGATGCATTATCAATGTCTTAAGTCACTTCCGACGCATTTGGAGAGGCATCCGAATAATCTGTGAGGAGCACGGTATACAAGTACAAAACATGTAACTTCCTGTTGCCTCTAGGTGGCGCTATGACTAGGATTCAAAATGATCACATGGATGTCTTCAGGGTCAGGAGGTCATGACATATGAGAAATATGGAGCAGATTACATCATGTATGGCCGAGTTAAAACAACTTCCATTTTCATGGAAAATGGTGTCTCTTTGGCGCTGCTTTGCGCTCACATAGTTCGATATTTTTGAAATCCTTTCATAACTTTTCCCTGCAAAGGTCTCAACATCATATTGCCCGAATCTGGAATCAATCGTGTTTAATCTCTAGGAGGAATTTGTCACAATACGATGTCTGGAAACGAGGAAAATGCCAAAATTGAGCTATTCACTGCAGCGCCCTCTAGTGTTTGAAAATTCTGAAATAATTTGGGTACGTTAAGGGAGACGATGTTGACATATGCTACAACTTTTGTGAGGATAGGCAAAGTGATTTGGAAGTTATGTGTATTGACATATTGAGCCACGCCCCTAAGAGTTTAATTGGTTAATAACTTCTGAACGCAATGAGATATCAACAAAGTGGAATATATCGTTTGATCACATTGAGCCAATGATGATCCACAGAAGGTTTGGTGAGAAATGGACCCAGCGTTTAGGAGCAGTGGGCAAAAATGTGTTTTTTACAAAATTCAAAATGGCGGAAAATCTAATTAGGCGCATTTTATTTTCACGGATGAGTTTTTTGTAGAGCAGTCCCACCCGGACATGTGTGCAAAATTTCAAGTCAATCGGCAAAAGTTTGCACAAAGCGTGGGCTTTCAACCTAAAGGGGGCGCTATAGAGACATTTTTGCCAAGTTTTGACCAACACCCAAATCAGATTGCAATTTTCGCCGAGTCGGATGGGTGTGCACATTTTGAAGAACGTAGGTTTATCCCAAGCACCTCTTTTCCCTGCGCATTGAGCGTAAATAAGAATAATAATAATAATAATAATAAATAAACGATACAATAACAATAGGTCCTCCGCTCTGACTACGTCAGTGCTCGGGCCCTAATAATAATAATAATAAACATTACAATAACAATAGGTCCTCCGCTCTGACTACGTCAGTGCTCGGGCCCTAATAATAATAAACATTACAATAACAATAGGTCCTCCGCTCTGACTACGTCAGTGCTCGGGCCCTAATTAGAATAACAATAGGTCCTCGACTCTGACTACGTCAGTGCTCGGGCCCTAATAATAATAATAAACATTAGAATAACAATAGGTCCTCCGCTCTGACTACGTCAGTGCTCGGGCCCTAATAATAATACAGTCCTCTTTGGAACAGCTGAGCACTGTAGCATGTAGCATAAAAGTTCCCAGATTCGTATTTTTTTGATAATTTTGTGTCTAGTGCCATAAAGTATGATAATTTGACTATTTTGTGACACTCCCAATTAGTAGTTGGGTTTATTGTAGTTACATATTGAATTACCTTAGTTTATGGCCTTAACTGTTTCCAGTGTTGTAAGTCAGGCTAATACAGAAATGCTCAGACTGATGCAGACGAAAAAGAACCAGATGTGGGTCGATTTGTAGATATGTGACACATTTACGCCTATTGGTTCTCATGTTATGACTGGTAGACATTAATCTTCCTCGAAATACGATAATTCCAAACCTCTCTCTCTTATGATAGTTTAACATTTCCTGTTTGGCAACGCTGTCGGTTGGCGACTTCGTCCTCTGCTCAGGTAGACATCACTCCGCTATATCTTTAAATATCAAATAGTATTCATGCTCTGAATATCATAAATGGAAGAACTTTAAACCAAAACCATTTTTCCCCATCCTGAACCAGTGTTACGGGTGACCTGACCATAGGATGCAAACCTCTCTCCGATGTCAAAGCCCTGAGCTTTGCCCAAACATCCACTCCAGCTCTCTTCCAATCACGTTTGTTCTGTATCAGAACTTCTCACCTCCTTAATTGAAGGAAAAAAAAAAACGAGTTGCCATTGAACAAAATCCAGGCAGCAACTAAGTTCTTCCTAGAACTTTGTTGGCATGAGCAAATGAATAGTATAAATATGTAATGCATAAAAGAGAGAGAGAGAGAGAGAGAGAGAGAGAGAGAGAGAGAGAGAGAGAGAGAGAGAGAGAGAGACTGGTTAAACAGATTTCATAATTCCTTGACATCGTTTCAACAAGCCTCGAAAGGCCAAAACTAGGATGAGGATGCTGAGATCCAAACTAGTTAGCAGTTACCTTTGAGGCGCCTGGATGCTCTTTGGGGTCGTGGGAGGTAACAGTGTCACAGTGTCAGGGTGTTACGGTGATGATATCGGTGACAATCTCCCGTTACTACGGTCCGAAGGATTTGGCTGCGTGTCACTTTGCAGCGGTGATGACATCGTAGATGACTCTGACCTGGACAGCCCAGGAAGACTGCAGCGTCAGCCCGCATTGATCACAGAGGGTGCTGTAAGGGAAACGATGCCGGGTGTACAACGTACAGGAACACAACCCCAGGGGAGACCAACATGGATATTAGGTTATTGGATTTGCTCGGCTATTTGTAGCTCCATTTCGTGTTCATTGAGGAAAGTAAGATGGGATGTTTTTTTTCTTTTTATATATTTAGATGTGTGTGCAGTGTTTCCCCTAGGTTTACAGCTTCGGGGGGGGGGGGGGGGGGGGGGGGGCACGGCGACGACACCAACACAAACACTTAAAGCAGTGGTTCTCAAACTTTTTCTGTAAATAACTTCATTTTGTGACTCCATCTGTGCTTTTAGAAATGACAGAATAAAGAAAATTGCAACCACTTTCAAGTAAATCAGATTGCTCCATCAGACATTTTTTTATTTTTAAATTGCAATCACTTAGAACAATGAAAATAAAGTTATATCTGTGCAAAAAAATAACTAATATTTAGTTACTACTAAATAGCTCATTGTGGAAAACAATAAGCTATTTTTTTTTTGCCAAACAAAACAGAATGAGTGCAGATATGTGAGCATCAGTATTAGTGGAGCAGTGAGCCTCTACACATCTTTTATAAACGGGGTTGTAGATTTGATACAATTCATGCTCAACGTTGAGCTGAGATCTGTTTTCTGTTTTAAGAGACGCAGCAGCAGGAAGGACGTCACGGAGACTTCTGGCAAAGAGCCAAAAGTCGGCGAGTCGCTATGCGCATGCGCAAGCGTAACCTGTTAACGGCATAATGTAAACATTTACCCGAAAGTACAGGCTTTTCTCCATGTATTTATTAATGACTTAGTTTTATGTCCGTGTACTTTGTACTTTTGTACTATGTGAAGCCAGCAGCTCATTGTTGGTACAAGACACGAGCACTTTGTCTCCTTCACCTGAGCAGGAGAGCTGCTCTGTGTTCAGAGAGCTGCTCCGGTGCTCCTCACATGAGAGCTGCTGTTGCCATCTTCACCCTGGGAGCGTTTAAAACGCATATATAGGTCTGCTTTTCACACGACATATTTTTCGACGCTCTCTGTCCGCTGCTGTGTGCTCACCGCTCACCTGTCTGTGCGCGCGCACGTGTCTGTACGCATCAGGGCGGAACTCCGCTGTGCGCGACGCAGAGCAGAGGAGAAGTGTTAACGCGACCATGTAGAGACCGAAATGACAAGCTGTGTGTGGATAAGATCAATAAAATACGGCCGTTTAGTTTGTTTAATAACAGAACAAGGTGTAGACCGGTTCTATATGAAAGAGAAACTTAAATGACGACTTGTGATCTGGCGCTGTCGAGAAAATTACAGGGGGGCGGAGGGTTTTTTCAGGGGGGCGCCCCGCCCCCCTATTCTAACGGTGGGGGAAACACTGGTGTGTAGGTGTGCTGATTGTTTGCACACATATGTGCAAAAGTGTGAAAGATGTGGAGCATCTCTTAGCTATAGGAGTCAGGAGTTGCCATGGCCCCTTTGTTCTATTGTCACGCCTCCTCTCCCCTTTTCTCACGTTTCCTAATCTATCTATCAGAAATAAAAGGCAAAAATGCCCAAAAGTGATGTGTGAAAGTGAGCTTGACAGTTCTAGGGACGACACCCTTGCGGTGGTGAAAAGAAAACCTAAAAATACATTTGGCATGACTTCGCAGTTTGGGAAAAAACTAAATAATTCTCGCAGCAGACATTTTGACAAGTAGGAAAAGCACAGGTGCTACTAATCACACTAACGATCAGGGCCGTGATGTATCTGTGCTATGCTGACATCGGAAACCTTTCACTGTCTTATAGTGTTGGTTTTTCTCTGGTGTGTGCAGCCCTCCTTACCCACAATTCACTGCAGCAAAGGGGTCACCCTGTCCTGCCCAGGTGGTTTATCTCCCAGCACTTTTTCCTCCCTCCTTTCACTTTTGTCCCCATGACGCTCCCTCCTTTCACTGCCCGCTGCTTCTATTTGCACTTTTGCTCTGGGGTTTGATCTGCAGTCACAACATCATCCTCTCGCTTCTCGTTCGCCACGCTTGAGATTCCCCTCCTTCTTTTGTCCTTGCAAAGTCCTTCTCATAGGTCAATACCCGCAATTCAGGGTTCAATATAAATGACATACTCATGGCCGATTGGCTCCGATTGCCGTGCAGCCTTCCCTTTCCTATCCTTCATCCCTTTACTCTTCTTTTCTCTCTCCTCTAGTCTCCTCCACCTTTCTCCCTCCTTCCTGGAAGTGATGCCGATAACGAGGTCGCACAGGAGCATATTGATTTAGTTCCTCTCCCGAGTGTCTGTCTGTGTTGTAATAAATTACATTTGTAGAGAACTGATAAGGTTACATTTTTTGTGATTCAAAAGCAGAGCCGTGTCCCCCAGACCAATGCAATTCATTTCGGACACAAATTTCTATTCCTAAAACTTTAGATTAGCTGTGTGTGTGTGTGTGTGTGTGTGTGTGTGTGTGTGTGTGTGTGTGTGTGTGTGTGTGTGTGTGTGTGTGTTGTGTGTGGTTCATATTGCGGTTCGCTGATATCAAAACCGACTGTCCAAAACAATAAAACTATGCAAACTTTTCCCCCCGCACTGTTTCGTCGATTGCGGCACCCTATGGCTGGGGTATGGCGGTATCAAACGTACAATTAAAAGGTGTTTTGAGAAAATCTGAGTCACTGCAACCACGAGAGCTCTTTTGGGTATGCAGCCATAAATGAGCCCCCGAATTATTGGTGCAGCAGTATGCCAGATTACAGAGACTCACTCACTCACTCAATCACACAGATTAAAAGTTCCTGATGCTACAGCTTTACTTTGTCAGTCGGAGGATTGTTCAGTGAAGGTGGATTATTCCACTAGTGATTTTATTTTTTTATTTAAGTCCCTTTCTCCCTCTGTTCCTCTCTTTCTATCAGGTGTACATGTGTTCCTCTCTTTCTATCAGGTGTACATGTGTTCCTCTCTTTCTATCAGGAGTACATGTGTTCCTCTCTTTCTATCAGGTGTACATGTGTTCCTCTCTTTCTATCAGGTGTACATGTGTTCCTCTCTTTCTATCAGGTGTACATGTGTTCCTCTCTTTCTATCAGGTGTACATGTATTCCCATCTGACATCCTGTATCCCTTACCAATAGATCCACTTTCTTTCTCCTTCTCCCTCTCCATCCTTCGGCCCCTTCTCTCCTGCCTCCTCCTGGGCCTCATTATAGAGGTACACAGGTGCTTTACCTCCCATGCCCATATTCCAACACACGACGGCTAAAGCCGGCCATAGCTGTGCTTAATGTTGTAAGAGGAGACGGCTGCGGCGTCGATGTTGCCAGAAATGGCATTAGCGTCATGCTACAACAACAGGGGGATCCAAACTCTCCCGAGTTCACCAGGTTTCTCCGACAGCTTGCTTTTATGCTCCTTGTGATGACTGCCATTTTCTCTTTCCTCCCTCTAATAACATTTCCCCGCTCTCTGTCTCGGCCTGTCACGCCCAGGAGGCTGCAGCGTAAAGAGATAACAGGCGGACATAATTACAGATGGGGGGGGGGGGAGTGAAGCATTGTTTACTGGAAGCTAATTGAATCCTGCCACAGACAGCAGGACGGAACATTTCCCCGTTTGATACTGGAGTGAAGAGCAGTAAATCGGGTTCTTCCCTGCGAAATATGGTATCTAGTATAGACTTTTAAAAAAAATAAAAAAATAAAAAAAATCTGTGCCTCCCCATGGGATTGGCACTTCATTTACAGTGGATATTCCTGGTCCCCAGGGGATGAATCCTAATGTGTTGGGGGTGTTTGGTCACCACGGCCGATCGCCTCAGCACCATTGTCATGCCGACTTTTCCACAAATAAACAACCAAATCATGCCCTTCGATCTACTGAGCACATTCATGTTCCTCAGAGGATTAACCCCCTCCCTGAATTTGCATGCTATGATCTTACTTTTAGGGCCATCCTGGAGCAGCACAATGGGGCGAGCAACACTCTACCACAATCTAGACGCATTGACGACTGCTAAACGTAGTCGTGCTCCTCAGAGGATGGATACCATTTGATGCTGTTTTTTTGATAAATGCAGCAAAACCCACAGTATGTTTATTGATTTGTGCCATGTAGTATATCCTGAATGAACGGCGTGGCCTCCGAAGTCTCGTTTTAGTCTCATTGATTTATGGATTACACAACAATGTTTGTTGTTATAAACAACAGCATACACAAATTGCCAAATTTACAACTCCGTATCGCTGGGAAAAGTAATTCAGAAATGTTTTGTTTCCGTCATTGCGTTCAGGCAGGTTTAGTCTCTCAAGCCTGTCATGATTTTTGTTCCAGTTAACTCATAGATTGAGCTGCCATCTGTGATGATGCAGTTCCCGCTCCCATTATGATCCGGTCTTCTGGTCGCTGCAGGTGTGTCGCTATATCCAGGCTGCTAATGGCCAGATGTTTTGGTGATTGTATTTCCAGAATAAGAGCAGGCGTTGGAGCTGCCACCCCGTCAGGCAGATAATCCGGTCGAAAGGGAGATTTGAGAGTGCGGAGGGATTATCATTGATTTTCTCTTTCCTCATCTCTCTCCCTTTTCCCTTTCTACCCCTTCTCAACCAGGTTGACCCATGACATCAGCCTGGATGAGTTTGAAGATGACGACCTGTCGGAGATTACGGAGATCACAGACGAGTGCGGGATAAGCCTCAACTGCAATGGCCCAGATATGAAGGTACATTTAATAAGAACACAAGGAAGTCTCTTTATGTAACTCATGAGCCGGTGTGTATCTGTTGAGGTGTTTTATTTTAAATATTCACTTTGTAAATCCTATGAAGGAGTTCATTTTTTTAATCCCATTTCATGTAAATACACAACAATAATTTCCCCCAGATTTTCAGAAAAATACAAATAAAAAAAGTAATGAGGCTTACACACAGTCTCCAATCTTTTCATGCTCATCTTCATTTCATGAAATTGCACAAGGCATTTTGTCCTGAACAGCTGCTCCATTCAGCTTCCTGCCAGCCGAGAACAAGAGCCCAGAGGCAGAGCGGCAGAGAGGCCTGATAGACGACGACAGAGCCGCTCTGTAAAAAAAAAACTTGAGTCTGATCACACATGATTACCCCGTTGCATCCTGGTTGTCTGAATAATTCACACTGAGCTGTTTACTGTTTGTTCAAGTCCTCTGGAAATTGAATTGGAGAATTATCCGGTGAGGGAAGTTTTGGGGCCCCACTAGCACCCTGGTGTTCTCACGTTTTAGTGGTGTAGAAACGAGTGGGTCATGAAAGAAAACTGGAGCGCTGCTCCAGTGGTACAGAGGGAGAAAATAAGCAGAGGTAAATGTATTATTCTGTCAGATCTCTCCGGCTCTGTTCCCAGTGAAGCCCTCATCACCTCTTCCTCTTCCTCCTCCTCCTCCTTTTA
>JBAMJR010000379.1:6727500-6837500 GCA_038501785.1 Myoxocephalus aenaeus
AACACAAACCTCAATGATGCAACAGCTTGAGTACAGGACGGAAAGCCTAGTCGTGTCAAAATGTGTGTCTATCGAAATCCCGGTAGGGTTAATAAGAGCAGGAAAGATTGTCTGAGATGAAACAGAAAGTTTAATTGCTAATTATTTAGTGTCTGTTGCAGACATTAAGGAAGGAGAAAAGCACTGTGTTACTGTCTCAAACCGTGCTCCTCTTGCTTTTCGATCAGTCTAATTTGAACACTCTACGCTGCTCCTCCGATGTGGGGAAATCACACACACGAAGTTGCCAAATGGACTCTTAGCGCCAGAGTTTATTATTCCTGGTTGAACAGGCTGATTGGTTGTGGGCAGAAGATCCTCACAAGAGAGGAAAAGATGGAATTCCGAATTAGTGTGCGCATGGCCGTTGTTAAGAAGTGTGGAGCAGCTCACGTCCAGAAAGAAGCTTTAAGAGATTTGGTGTTCCTAAGAGACGGGAAATGACAACATGCATTATCTCAACCACTCTGTGTGTGTGTGTGTGTGTGTGTGTGTGTGTGTGTGTGGGGGGGTTCATTTGTCATGTGCAAATGGTTGAAAAAGTCATATGTCGGGCAGGGGTCGGATAAAATGGCCAATAGCACTAAGTGACTGTAGAAGCACACACACACACACAGATATATACTATACCCTCCTTTGTAACATTGTATCAGACATAGACAAAGGCATTTGTGAAATTAAATGGTAACACAACTTTAATAAACAAAGTTGCTGTTAGAGACATCAACAGGAGAGAGCAGATTGAGAGCGATAAGGCGGATGGGAGGGGAGGCAGCAAAACCCTTACAAGAGGAGAAGGAGACTTATTTCCATGGCAACAGTGTTTCTCTCACCTACCCCATGTGTCAGAGCTGAAAATACATGCATTACACACACACACGCACACACGCTGCCCCCATGGATACTGTTCACGTTGTGTCATCCACACATGGCAACAGCAGAGAAGAAGCTGCCTCATCAACACAAACGGAAACAAGAGGAGCCCTTTGTATCTCTGGTCCCTTTAAAGCGTGTCATCCACCGTCATATGTTGTTGTTTACCGATAGTCAGCTGTTTGTTGATATTGAATGAATGAATGAATGAATGAATGAATATATACTTTATTAATCCCCGAGGGGAAATTTGGCGTCGGGGTAGCAGCAACTTACAACAACAAAATAAACAAAAACAGCAGGACGAAAGATAAAAGATATATACAATAATAATAATAATAATAATAATAATAATAATAATAATAATAATAATAATAATAATAAAATGAAATAGAAATAAAATAGAAATAGCTGGGATTGTGCAAAAAATTGTGCAAAAATATTGTGCAAAAATATATATAGACATGTTGTTAGACAGAGGATCTGGCAAGCGGTGATTTATTATAAATCCGTAATGCCGTTGGCAGGAATGTTCTCCTGTATCTGTCCTTGTTGCAGCGGAGCGTGAGGAATCTCCTCGAGAAAGTGCTCCGCTGACCCTGCAGTAGGTGGTGGAGAGGGTGGTCCGGGTTGTCCAATATGGACAAAAGTTTCTTCAGCGTCCTCCTCTCCACCACCTGTTCCAGGAACTCCTGCTTGCAGCCAATGATGGAGCCGGCTTTCTTAACTATCTTGTTAAGTCTGTTGGTGTCACCGGCTCCAATGCTGCTCCCCCAGCAGACGATGGAGAAGTACAGGGCGCTGGCCACAACCGACTGGTAGAACATCTCCAGCATCTTGCTGCACACATTGAAGGATCTCAGCTTCCTCAGGAAAAAGAGTCGACTCATCCCCTTCTTGTACACAGCGTTGATGTTGTTCTTCCAGTTCAGTCAGCTGTCGATGGAAACACCCAGGTACCTGTACTCCTCCAACATGTCCACGTCCTCTCCAAGAACACTCAGAGGTCTAGGAGCAGTCGCCTTCCTCCTGAAGTCCACCACCATCTCTCTGGTCTTGGTCACGTTCAGCAGCAGGTGATTCTCGCCGGCCCACTCCACAAAGTCACTCACCACTGCCCTGTACTCCTCCTCCCGTCCATCCCTAATACACCCGACCACCGCAGAGTCATCAGAGTACTTCTGCAGATGGCATGACTCCGTGTTGTACTGGAAGTCAGTGGTGTACAGGGTGAACAGGAAGGGAGACAGAACAGTTCCCTGTGGGGCTCCAACATCACTGACCACCGTTTCAGACAGCACACGGCCCATTCTGACAAACTGTGGTCTACCTGTGAGGTAGTCAGTGATCCAGGAGATGGTGGACGAGTCTACCCCCACCACCCGCAGCTTCTCACTCAGTAGCAGTGGTTGGATGGTGTTAAATGCACTGGAGAAGTCAAAGAAAGTGACTCTCACAGAGACACCGGTTCCATCCAGGTGCGACTGAGCTCGTTGCAGCAGGTAGATGATGGCGTCGTCCACACCCACATGAGGCTGGTAAGCAAACTGTATTCATGCATTCCCATGCATTATTCAGGCACTAGCACATTGTTTACTGGGAGTGGTCGCAGACCGTGATGGTGACGATCCAGTAAAAATTAGGACAAAATAGCCCGGATACGGAAGCGGCCATTTTGCTCTTTTGACGTTATTTGGAGAGCCAGAGCCCGGGGAGGAGTGGTCAGGCGATTGGAGCCTGGTCCCGCCCACCCACCCGCCCCGAGCCAATCACAAGCCAAGCACGACCACAGCTTGTTAGCGTTAGCCACCTAGCTGCTACGCCACCGTAACATCTCTTTAAATACATGATCAAATTGACGCATGTTCAATTACACGTTCTTCTGGCCCATTCCGTGGCAGTGGAACAAGTTAAAAACATTTTGACGTATTAGGTTACAGACCTGTAATTCATTTATCATTCATTTATCATTCATTATTCATTTACTCTCCCTTTAGCTCCGCTTTTGTCTCCTCCAACTTCTGAGAAATATAAATGGCTTTAGCAACTAGATGTTCGCTGTATTAAACGGCAGACAGACACAAGTTGGCAACTAACTGGTGAAGATAGAGGGTTTATCAAAGCTTTTTTTTTTATACTACCTGCTAATGCTTAGAAACAAGGTTGGTGAGGCTGCCTTCTCTGGGACAGAAAAGCAAAACAACGAGTCGCGGCTTCATGATCTGTATGTTGTTATTATTTCTATTTTTCTGTTGCGCATACTCATTTTATCCTCTTTTGCCATAGAAATAGTGATTGTTTCTAACTAAAAAGCAAAGATAAGAATCTCTCGATTTTAGTAATGTTCGATCCAATTATATCATTTAAAACCAAAAGTTGAAATAATAGTGAGATTTATTTTATTTGTATATATCCTTCAGAAGTATTTACAATTCACATAGATTACACAAGATCTTGGCTTTATATATTGTCTTTTTAGACTTTTCTCTATATTTATTATTGTAAACTGTATTGATTCTATTGGTTTTTGCTTTCTGCTTTTCATCTGTCTGGTGTCGTTATATTTGACTTGTTGGTGTGTTATTGCCCTACTGGGGCTGTTCTGATTGGACGAGAGCCGAGCATCAGTAACTTAAGAGGCAGCGGTATCTCCTCAGCCTCCTCGTCGTCACTGAGCCCCTTGTCTCTTAGCAACAGGGGCCTGGGCTCTCTTAAAGGGGTCAGGCGTGATTTGAAGTCCTGAAACGTGAGAGGAAGAGGAGAGGCCCGATGCATCAGCAGGCATTGATCGTCTGCAGGTGGAAAGGTGAACAGGCGGGGAGAGAGACATTGGTGTTGTGTGACTGTGATGAAAATACAGGAGGATCATCTCAACCATATTTTCCCAACCCCAATATGACTTAAAATATAATAACAAAATCTCTATTTTTTCCTCTATCTCTATTCATCCCCCTCTCTTCTTGCTCCTTTTTCTCTTCCTTGTTGTGTGCACTGATTGATGGTTGGATAGATTGACATATAGATGAACAGGTGGATTGATAGACTGATTGATATTTGATGGATTGATGGATGGATCGTACGATGATTGATGTATACATGCAGGATGGATATTGATGGATGGATACATGGATGGCGTATGGATGATGAGGATGGGCAGAATGGATACATGGATGGATGGAGAGACCATGGACGGATGAATGGATGATAATAATGACATTTAAAGTGATGGTGTATCACATTAAATGTCATTAAAAGTGCATTGCCCCCTTTCCTTGATCGCTGAATAAGAACGCAGCTGCACAAAGGGGAGAGAGAGAGAGAGAGAGAGAGAGAGAGAGGGAGAGGGAGAGGGAGAGGGAGAGAGGGAGAGAGAGAGAGAGAGAGAGTATCTGTGGTCAGAGTGTTGCTGCATACAAATGTGCTTGAAGGCAACACTTTAACTCTCCTTACCACGCTGCTTCATTTACTAAGGACAGCGCATAGTCTTTATAATGCAGTCATTCACTGAGGAAGAGCCAGCAGGGAAGTTTAAATAAGGATACAGTCATAATCACGGATTAAATACTGGGCACGTGACTGAGAATGTTTCTTATCATTACACACGATATGAATGCTGTTATGTGAATGATTGTAAAGTAAGGGTTACGTAGAAGCTTTGGCGTGCCTCACAGATCGTTAAGAAGCGTGCTGGGTTTCTTTTCATGTTTTACTGACAGCGATAAATCGATATTATCATTGAGCCGTGGAATTATTTACTAAGAAATAAGTGTATCAATAACTGACTCGCAATTAATGATATTTGACCACCGTCTGTCTATAGAAAGGACTCAAGAACATATATATTATTAATGACTATTTTATTTTCATTTATATACATTATTTATATGTTTTATTCTTGGGATGTTTTGGTTGGGTTGATTGGATTTTATAAAATCTTATATATATATATATATATATATATATATATATATATATATATATATATATATATATATATATATATATATATGCATGCCACCCATCTGTACTGGGTTATGGATATTGGATCATGTTTTTGGGAATTATGATACATTTGGATTAAACTGGGCCATTAAAAAAATAAAAAAATAAATGTAAGTGTTTTCATGCAGTCATATGAGGAAGAAAAGACTCCTAAACTGGCAGCTTATTGCCGTTGGAAGAGTGACAATAAAATCAGACTGATGAAACTATCACAGGTTTAAAAGCTTTTTAAGTCAAACCAGTCCAATAATTCTGACCGATTTTATTTACTTTGACATATTTTTCGTGTTGTAGTTCATATTAGCTTGACAGCTTTGGCGTTGTGAGCGTGCATTTGTGCGTATCTATCTGCATGTTTGTGTGTTTGCCACGTGGAGTAAAGAGGGAGCTAAGGACCGTAATAGGCTTAACAGCGACTTGATGTCCATGTCAATGCATCTACATCACATCGACCAACAGGAGGAATTACCGTGTGTGTGTGTGTGTGTGTGTGTGTGTGTGTGTGTGTGTGTGTGTGTGTGTGCGCGCGCTGTAGCTGCAGAGATTGTGATGGTAAGTGAAGCAGACTGTGCTGTCCCAGTGACCCCTGACTTACTCTGTCTCCCAGATGACCCCGGTGTTTGTCACATGCTTTGATTTCAGCAGCGATGTAAAAGACAGTCAGAGTGAATCTCATCACAAGAGGCCTATAAGTTGCCTTGTGTATAAGTTTGCCTTGTGTAACCGTTGCCTTGTGGAATATGTGAAAACAACCGAGCCAAGCAGAGCTTTCAGCACCTTTTTCAACCACATAGGACAAGGAACCTCTTGGGGAATGAAACCACAGGACAAGACCAGGGTCCAAATGAAGTTCTCCCGTCCCCATCCTCCTTAAAAGGCCCTGGTCGCAAAGTACAGGAACATTCGGATCGGTTGATTCAGGACGAGGGGAGAGCATTTGGCTTGGTTTGATAACACAAAAAGTAAAGTTAGGCTTCTGGGCTCTTAATAATAAAAAAAAAAAGACAAAAGGAGGAAAAGATCGCGGGAGCCATTTTAAGGGGCACTCGGTAGAAGAGACAGCGCGCAGATACTGAGAAAGAAAATCTATAACTTATGATTGTTTCACAGCTGTTCAACTGCAGTCAAGACTGAGATCGCAAGCTGAACACTTATTAGTGGAAGTCATTGGAGGGGCGTCTGTGGCTCATGGGTAGAGCGGTCGTCCTGCGACCACAAGGCTCAAGGTTCACGGTTCGATCCCCGGAGTCCCCATAGTTTGCGTGTGAAAGTGTCCTTGAGCAAGACACTGAACCCCCCCAGTTGCTCCCCGGGCGCTTCACATCAGCCCACTGCTCCTAAATTGTTAAGGATGGGTTAAATGCAGAGACCAAATTGTATGTATGTAAAAATATGTAATAAAGTTTAAGTTTCCATTCTCACTTCATTCAGGAGAAGCTGACTAGTCCGTCTCTGCCCTCGGCTTTAAGCAGCTCAGCGTTTGGCAGCGAGAGTGTTAAAAGGCAGAAGACAGAGCAGTCTCTAATTGGCCGCCTCGGTCTCCTCATCCCATCCCCACACACACTCTCTCGCTCTCACTCTCCGCCTGCCTCTCTCTCTTCCTCCGCCTCGACTGACGGCGCGTGTCCTCCAATCCCTGCAGGGCCGTGTGAGGCGAGGAACCAATAGCCTGTCGGGGAGGGCGGAGCTGGGTGCCGTCGGCCAGCTCCAGGCAGAGATGCTGCATTTGGAGCTCATCGACGGTGCCGACGGTTACCGCGGTGACAAAGAGTGCTCGAAGGCGTCAGCCATTACAACCCCGCCGGTCACCAAAGACCCTGCGGCACCTGTTACCATGGATACCTACCGGCCCAAGAGACCCACGACCCTTAACCTCATCTCGATTGTGCCGCGTACACAGGTAGATCCTCATCCACACACACACTGTTTGTGGCAGGTGAATATTGATTTTTTTTTTTTAAACAGGAGGAGTGGACTGACAATGAAGAAGATTTGTGTCTGCCTGTCTGTGTGTCTTGCCTGTCTGGCTGCCGCTTCACACACAAATGTAAATATGTATCAACAACCTGTCTGACATCATTGGACTCACTACAATTGTTTCTCTGACAGGATGTGTTCACTGGACTGAACAATAGCCTCAATTGTCAAGACAGAGATTTTGTTCCCCCCTTGGTGCCCGTCTCTGTTTGTGTTTGAATGCTGCTGGATCTTGTGACTGTGTGTGTGTGTGTGTGTGTCTGTACGTCAAATCTTTGTGCGGACCGATTTCTGCTTTATACCCCAGAGGGCGAAGACATTTTGTCTTTGTTGGTTACTTTTAGGCTTAAGGATAGAACTAGGTTTAGATAAGGTAGGATGGTGGGCAATGGTGCTCAACACAGCTGCAATCAACTTCAAACGGTGCATAGTGAACAAGATAGTAAGTACAGTGGTACACCAAAGACACAGTAGAAAAACATATATGTAAATAAGTATTGCACATAAAATATTGGCATTATAATATCAGTAAAGCATCATAAAGACCATGCACCCACAATACATACATTTAGACATACAAACATGAGCATGTGTTGATCTCACATGTGTCCGCACACTTCCTGTCCATACAGCAGAGCTCCATATTTTTCTTCACTGTGTGTGTGTGTGTGTGTGTGTGTGTGTATTAAACACCTCAGAGTTACAGACTAATGCGAGTTCCTCCAAATTCAACAACTAAAGCTATCGTTTGTGACCGCACACAAGCGTCTTCTGATGTGATCGGACGGACGCGTCACTCGTCTGTGAAGTTACAAATGAACTGCCGAGAAATGAATCAGCTTCATGACGTCACACTGGCTGGGTTCGGTTAGACTTTGGGGAGGGTCGTGCTTTGGGCTAAAATGACCACTCTGTTCAAACTAAATACACCTGATGCTCACAAAACCACATACAAAAACGAATCAGTGCAGCAAGCACTTTGTCAAAATGTCAGTTCTGGGCGAACAATATTTCACCAAAGCATTTTGACAGGATGCAACTTCTGTGTTATGGTGGAATGTGGAAAAATCAGAAAGCCATGTAGCTTTATGTTCGCAAGTGCCATCCAGTAAGTCGCTAACACGTAGCTAACAATAGCTTGTCCCATCCCATCATCCTTTTAGTTACACCCCATCGCCCCTTTCACATCAAATGTACCTGCCAGGTCCTGCAGAAATATGCAGTGTCTGCGTGGTGATACTCTTGTTATGCAATGTGGACATTAATGTATCGTGAGTTTGCGACTATGAGTCCAACATACATGCGCTCCCCCACAGTGTCGACGTGATCAACCAAGCAGCTCTTTATTTGTCTGCGCTTTGTTCTTTGCTCAGTTTCCATGAGGTGGAAGCAAGCCGACTATTCTTGCTGCTGTGTGTGTGTGTGTGTGTGTGTGTGTGTGTGTGTGTGTGTGCGGCGTGCGTGCGTGCGTGCGTGCGTGTCTTTGAACTGTCAGAACTGGAAAGCATGAAGGGAATAATTGCTCTGAAACATTTTTCATCCTGGGAAGTCTTCCTGTCTCCTGGGACATTGTTCACTCTCATTCATTCAGCAGCTAGAAAACAAAACCTTTTGATTTTAAATATATTTCAACCATGAAGTGGGTGAGGGTTTCTTGGATGCGTTGCATTCAATTCAATTCAGTTTATTTTATATAGCCCAACATCACAAATACAAGTTTGCCTCGGAGGGCTTTACAATCTGTACACATAACACCCCTGTCCCGGGACCTCACATCGGATCAGGAAAAACTCCCCTAATAAATGAACTATGAAGACGCGAAGCAACAGACAACATGTCGTTAGCTTACCATCCATCAGCAGCAGCTCTCGGGGTCATTTTTGATTACTTAAAAAAGGTGCAAAATGTGCGATTCAGCCCAAATATGTTGTGTCCACACAGCTCTCAACATGGTGACAGCAACTAATGCCGCCTATAATAACAGCGCTAACGGAGCAAACTACGGCTCCATATTTACAGATGATGTTTCAGTGTTTGTAATGAATTTGTCTGCTTAATTTGAGGGATCTATATTTGTTTGCTCTGTGTTATGAACTTCATCTATAAATCATTAGCTTTAAATTATCCCTCACAGACTCAAAGGCTCGATTCAGGAATCGTTACTGGGTAACGACAAATAATGTGGTCATTCAAGCTTTGATTATGTATAAAATGATGGTTGTTTGATGGATAAAAACAGTGGAATGCTGTTCCCACAAATAGTACCTTGGTAACAGAGCACCTTCAATGTGTCCTTGAAAAGATGTCTCAGTCATTTGTATTGTCTTTTTGTTTTTATCATGAGAAGAACCGAGCCACTCCACCTGTATGCATGTGTGTTCGTTCATCAGGTATGTTGGAGAAGCCAGATTGCCTCCTGACGACGTCAGTGAAAGGGGCGTAAATTGGCATAGCCGCGGATGACGCACACAAAGTCTAATAGTTTAAAGCTTTTTCACATAAGCAAAGGAAGTACATTTCCCCCTTCAGCCTCAGACTTTCATTTGTTGTATGGTAGATTAGTTTCTCCTGCACGTCTCTAGGTGAGACACTATAGTCAGTGACCGCAGATTTAAAGATTTCAACTCGGAGAGAGAAATTCAGCACTGAGAATCTCATTATCTCAATACTTTGGACGTAATCGCGCCCCCGCGATAGATGAGTAGTGATGATCTGCAGAGAGAGAGAGAGAGAGAGAGAGAGAGAGAGGGTCAGTGGATTGGGAAAAATGCAAAAATATACAATTAGCTCTGCATCATTTGGCAACAAGTGCTGCTGTGGTTGCGGAAAAAAGCTACTCTGAACACCGACCAGCTGAGAGCAGTGAGGCTTTTTGAAAAACAGTATTTTTGGATCCAATTATCTGCTGAGTGTCAGCGTTCTGTGCCAGGGAATCACAAGGTGAGGAATCTTATGAGGCACTAAAACACCTTTTTCCGCAACCACAGGACTCTGTGTAAGGCAATATTAGTAAAGGAGTATATCAATGATTTCAGCCACAATATTAAAGTAAAAGCTATGAAACAAAAGGCTTGAAAAGTGGAGAAGACTTACAGTATGCACAGTAGAGTGAGCTCTTAGCAGACATGGGGGCAGGTTTTATTTCACAGATTGTCTCCTCTGAAGCTGCTGAAGTAAAATGATTCAGACAGAAAAACAGGAGGGAGCCCTCCGTCTTAATCCGAGTCTGACTTTAATCTTTCCCCTGGCTTTGGCACACTCCTTATGTTGAAGTACTGTACGTGTGTTTGTTTTTGTGTGTGTGTGTGTGTGTGTGTGTGTGTGTGTGTGTGGTCATGTGTTATCAGAGTCACTTCCTTTTAGCCATTAATAGACACACACACACACACACATTCACACGATGCTCGAGTCACTGCCCTGAGCGATGATCTTTTTTTTTTCTTCATCATTCTGGTTAAAAAGTTGAGATCAATGCTGCCTGCTGATTCACTCGTTACCACGGCGACAGCTCCGTCCGTACATGTAGATGGGGAAGTGAGTCATGCGTCGGGGGGGGGGGGATGCGTGGACAGAGAAAGAGGACGCGATATTATTTTGGGCAACAAGTCGTCTTCGTCGTCGTCGTCACAGGAGTTTCCAGTTCAACTCCCATCCGTTAAAGCCTCCCTTCACCATCTCCATGCGTCTGTGAGAGCTGTAATCTTTGACAGCTTTGTGAACCGCAACCATGACGCCATGTTTTGAAATTGACATGGAAAGCAGTTGGAGTCATGTTTGTGTCCACCTCATACAAGTCCAATATTCACTTCTGTTTTTGGTCTCTACCAAATCCTCAGAAAAACATCTCAAACATCTCACTATTTTCACCAGTTAGTCTCTTAGTGCCTCTGTCTGCTGTTTGGTGCTGGGCAGGTACAGTAGTTAGTGTGCAGCGGCCTTTTTAGGGTTTTTTCTTTGAAAACAGCCAAAAAAACTACGCTAACACAGAGTGAACCAGAGCAGTAAAGTCGCGGACCAGACAGTTAGACAATGAGCTGCAGGTTTGGTCTGTTCATCACCACATTCACATTGTCACGTTGTTTTCACATTCTCATTTGATGCATTATCATAGACGTTTTATTTTTTAGCTTTTTCAATGGGATATATTTTTTACTGCACCCTGAAAATAACTATTTGTTCTTCGACTACTCAACGCGTGTGACCTTAAATTCTTGAAGAGAAGTTTTTCTCACATAACCATTGAACATAAAATCCATAAAAAGAAAATGGAGTAAGCATTAGCAGATTAACTTAACACCAGGCTGGTAACAAGTGTCTCGCTGACCTCTACTGTACCCACTAGTACTTTTCTACATCACTGCAGCATGGTGAGACATTACGCCAGTGAAGGTCTGCAAAAACAAGTGTTTTTTTATGATTAATTAATCAATCGATGTCTTGAAAACTATGTTCATAGAAATAAGAATAACGGGAGAGGAAACCATTTTGTAATACGCAGAAAAAATGAAAATAACTTGTTTTGTGATAGGAAAAAAAGCCACGGTTTCTAGAAAAGGCCCATCTATCAACAAATCCCCCAAAAGAGCCTAAATGAGATGCTGTGTGTGTGTGTGTGTGTGTGTGTGTGTGTGTGTGTGTGTGTGTGTGTGTGTGTGTGTGTGTGTGTGTGTCCAGTAGCTTTGGTAAAAAGGTTTGGTTCCCTTTAAATGCACACCACGGATCACAGACAAAAGAATCCCTGCTCATTCAACAGAATAGAAGCTTTGTGTGAGTGTGTGTGTGTGTTTTGTGTGCGTGTGTGTGTGTGTGTGTGTGTGTGTGTGTGTGTGTGTGTGTGTGTGTGTGTGTGTGTGTGTGTGTGTGTGTGTGTGTGAAATAAGAGAGAGAGCGAGCGAGACAAAAAAGTTGTGTACATTGAGTGTCTGGACCCAAAACTCAGTGACCGAACCTCTCTCTATCTTCCCCTCTCTCTTCATCTGATGTATTCTCTCTCTCACCACTTCCTCCTCCTTCTCCTCTTCCTCTTCTGCGTTTCCACAGGACACGCTAAACAACAACTCCTTTGGGAAGAAATACAGTTGGCAGGAGAAGGTTTCGGGCTCATCCTCGCCCCTTAAAACAGGTGAGCTTTTCTTTAACCCACAAGCTGGTATTGTGGTTTAACTCGTCTGAATGTTCTCGCCGTGTCGATGAGGACCGCGATGACCAGAATATTATTCATCCCTGTGCTACTGACACAGCAGCGGCCGCTTGCATCGAGTCTCGTGTGTTTAGGGCTTGGATTATCGATGCTAAGCTAACCGTAGCGAAGCCGAAAGCAGGGCTGTATACCGTGTGTTTGTTCGCCAGCTCGTGGATGAAGCGGCTGGGAGCTGTCATGGCTTATTGTCACAGCTCCTTTCAGAGCGCCATGTGAGGCGAGACTAACCAAACTAAAAACCAAACTCGCTGCCAACTATTCCCCACTGATGGATGGAAGCGATACAGAGGTGATCATTGTTATCTCAATCATTTAAAAACACGACCATAACTTTAATCAATTGGTTAGTTTTCTTTTTGCTTTATTTAAGCCCACTGGTGGCAGAATACAGATTTAAAGCGTTATTCTGATGTGGTTACTCAATAACCACAGAAAAAAAACTGCTAAACTGGAATTATTTGAAATGTTTATCTCCTTAACAAAAAAAAGGAAACGGTATACAAACGGTGCGCAGCATATTTTTTATTACTTGAATAGATTGTTTAGAGCCATTTGATATTTCAGACCATGTTACAACTAGGAGGCCGACATAAACTATTTTGTCCATTAGGCCGCTTCATATTACAGTAATATAATAAGTCATGTATGTAATCGTTGTATCTTCATCCTCTGATACGCTAAACCTCCCTTGGATAGGTGGTGTAAATCAGGTGATTTACTCACTGGACAAACTTAGAATAAAATGGTGAGACGGGTAACGGTCAGTGTGCAGGTTGTTGTGAACAAAGACAAGCAGATCGTTGCTAACACAATCCAATTACATGCAATCGAATAAGGTTGCATGTAATGACAGTAAAAAGAAATGCAACAATGGAAGGAAGAGAAAGAAAACAGTGAAATGTTAATGAAATATCCAGAGTATTTTCAAAATCCCAAATAGATACGCATGGTTATAAAAGAAGATGCTATTTTAAAAATAGAAAAATAAAAATATTTAAGGAGCTGCTTATTTGGGCATTGGCCCAATTAAGGGGTTGCAGAGTCTTTTATTGTTTTTAGGGTTCGTAGACGATAAAACCTGCAGCTTGGTTAATGAACACAACTGGTTTGATTCATATGCAAACTAGCTCATGATATCCCACGGCCTCACGTTTGTTTTAAGGAGCCATCTGAGACTGTTCTACTGAATTTGAATTGCAAAGTGATTCGATGAAGAACAAGTGCATCCCCACGAGGAATTTCCATTTTTGTTTTTCATTTTGAATATGATAAGATAATCGTCGTAAAGTTAATTGGCATCGGATACTGGCAAAAAAATACAAACGTCGTCCCTCTCAAGGAGAGACCAGACTGAAAAGTCTGAGTATTGTCCGTAAACGCTGAGGTTTGTTTAATAAATGCTGAACTCCCCTTCCATTCCCTCTTCTTTGGCATCAGACAGCCAGCGCTGCATCCTCCACAGTGAAAATATCAAGCCTGGATTTGCTGGCGATGGATTATGACATAACACGTCCATCGTCTTCGACTGGATTACCTAACCATTTGTACTGTTCTTTCTTTCTTTCCTCCCTTCCCTCCCCCCATTTTTCTGCATTTGTCGCCATGTCTGCCCTCATGTCTGCCCGTGCGTTTGTTTGTCCGCCATGTCCGCTTTCCTGCATCGCGTGTGTTCGCTCTGTGCTTGCGTTTTCTCTCTCCTCCCCAGGCGACCGCACCCCTCCGCGCGAGCACAGCTGTCTGAGCGACGAGGACAAGGTGCAGGGCGGCGGAGCGCAGACCAAAGACCGCGGGACGTCCACCGACGCCCCCTGCCGACACAGCCACACCTCCGGACACTCGCACGGCTCGGCCGCGACTCGCTCCAAGCTCCAGGAGAAGCCGCCGCCGCCGCCGCCCCCGCCGCAGAACTACACGCCGGCC
Organism: Myoxocephalus aenaeus; assembly: GCA_038501785.1. NCBI lineage: Eukaryota > Metazoa > Chordata > Actinopteri > Perciformes > Cottidae > Myoxocephalus > Myoxocephalus aenaeus. The sequence goes on from JBAMJR010000379.1 coordinate 6,741,512, forward strand.
CCCCTGTACCCGGCGAACCCGGGGAAGGTGGACGGAGGCGGGCCCCACCGGGAGAGGATCCGCTACCACACGGACGTCCACCTCGAGCCCACAGAGGAGATCTACCTAACCCCCGTGCAGCGCTCCGCGGACCCTCTCGACCCTCTTGACCCTCTCGACCCTCTCGACCCTCTCGACCCTCTCAACCCCCCCAACGCGCAGGACCGGCCCTTCCTCTCGCAGCAGACGGAGCAGGGCCGCATGTCCATCAGCTCCGACACAGAGGGCCCGCCTCCTTACCAGCCCCTCCCGGACCGGACAAACCCCTCCATCTTTGAGGACGACGAGGTCTACGTCGCCCCACCTTCGTATGCTTCTTGCATAGAGTCCCTCATCACGCCGCCCAGCGCGGCGCGCTCCTCCCTCACGCTGGACCTCAGCCTGAAGGGGGCGGGAACGGGGGCCGGCGTCATGCTGAGACCCGGATCGTCGGTGGAGTACGTGGACGCCACGGACGACAGCTACTGCGGCGAGGATGAGGACGTGGACCGGGTAATAATGGACGGGAGGATGAGGAAGGTGGGAGGGGCGATGGATGGCGGTGGCAGTAGAGTCCCGCTAAGAACTGCCATGAACTCGGAGGCCAGCGGCCTTTCGTACGACTCGGTCAAATACACTCTGGTGGTGGACGAGCACGCTCAGCTGGAACTCGTCAGCCTCCGGCAGTGTTACCAAGGCTACAGCGACGACAGCGACTCGGCCACCGTCTACGACAACTGCGTCTCCTCTCCCTACGAGTCGGCCATTGGGGAGGAGTACGAGGAGGAGGAGGAGGAGGAGGAGGAAGAGGAGGATGAGGATGATGAGGACGGTATTCAGATAGGAGGAGTGAGGAGAGAGGCAACGGCTTGTCTGTCGGAGGAGGACTCCACTCCAGAGGTCGACCTGACCTTCTCCAAGAAGTTCCTCAACGTCTTCATGAATGGACGCTCTCGCTCCTCCAGTAAGTCACAGCCATGTTTTTCAATTTTACACAGTACATACATATTACGTCATGTGTCATCTTCCATACATTAACCGCATGTCACAAATGTCTATAACGGTAACAAACTGTATTTGTATTAAAACCATGATAGTCGGCCATATTGCTCAGCCGAACGTGTAAAAAGGGTTAATATTATAAACTTGTTGAAGTCGTGGTTGCTTTATTATTATATAGGGGGAAGGCTCCCTGATAAAGGAACAAATGAGGATTTTCTTAATAATATTTTTTTGCCATTTGGTATATTATTGTTTTTAGTCCTGATCAGTGTTTCCCCCACCGTTAGAATAGGGGGGCGGGGCGCCCCCCTGAAAAAAAAACCCGCCCCCCTGTAATTTTCTCGACAGCGCCAGATCATAAGTCGTCATTTAAGTTTCTCTTTCCTATAGAACAGGTCTACACCTCGTTCTGTTATTAAACAAACTAAACGGCCGTATTTTATTGATCTTATCCACACACAGCTTGTCATTTCGGTCTCTACATGGTCGCGTTAACACTTCTCCTCTGCTCTGCGTCGCGCACAGCGGAGTTCCGCCCTGATGCGTACAGACACGTGCGCGCCCACACACACAGGTGAGCGCTGAGCACACAGCAGCGGACAGAGAGTGTCAAAAAATATGTCGCGTGAAAAGCAGACCTATATCTGCGTTTTAAACGCTCCCAGGGTGAAGATGGCAACAGCAGCACTCATGTGAGGAGCACCGGAGCAGCTCTCTGAACCCGGAGCAGCTCTCCTGCTCCAGGTGAAAGAGCCAAAGTGCTCGTGTCTTGTACCAACAATGAGCTGCTGGCTTCACATAGTACAAAAGTACAAAGTACACGGACATAAAACTAAGTCATTAATAAATACATGGAGAAAAGCCTGTACTTTCGGGTAAATGTTTACGTTATGCCGTTAACAGGTTACGCTTGCGCATGCGCATAGCGACTCGCCGACTTTTGGCTCTTTGCCAGAAGTCTCCATGACGTCCTTTCTGCTGCTGCGTCTCTCAAAACAGAAAACAGATCTCAGATCAACGTTGAGCATGAATTGTATCAAATCTACAACCCCGTTTATAAAGATGTGTAGAGGCTCACTGCTCCACTAATACTGATGCAACCTGATGCTCACATATCTGCACTCATTCTGTTTTGTTTGGCAAAAAAATAAATAGCTTATTGTTTTCCACAATGAGCTATTTAGTAGTAACTAAATATTAGTTATTTTTTGCACAGATATAACTTTATTTTCATTGTTCTAAGTGATTGCAATTTAAAAATAAAAAAATGTCTGATGGAGCAATCTGATTTACTTGAAAGTGATTGCAATTTTCTTTATTCTGTTATTTATAAAAGCACAGATGGAGTCACAAAATGAAGTTATTTACAGAAAAAGTTTGAGAACCACTACTTTAAGTGTTTGTGTTGGTGCCCCCAAAGCTGTAAACCTAGGGGAAACACTGCTGATTATAAAATGTAAATGAGATGGCTGTAAATCTAAATTGATTTTTTATTCATTTATTTTTGTTCTGTAACTAGAAAAACATACAGCACGCAAATACATTCAAACTAAGCCCCTTTGTTTTGCATTATGGGGTGGCCTCACGATACCTGTGACATCACAGCTTCTTTAAACCGCAGTATTTTTAGTATTATAGCGCCGGTTAACATTCCACCCTCCTTTCCATCTCAGATACTTTATTTTTACATTTTGAGAATACGGATATTTTCTGAACACAAAGGAGTTATGCGTGAGACAACCAGGAAGCACAAAGACCCGGCGGGCTGTTACTCCGTGTAATCCCCTTTTTTAAAACACAGCGGTGACACAGCGGTGACACAGCGGTGACACAGCGGTGACACAGCAGTGAGCGCTGTCCGGCCCAATTGGCAGCGTGGCGGGAAAAAGGCTGAGAGCGATGTGGCCGATGAAGCAGAGCCGCAGAGATATCCAGGAGCCGGAATATTCGGCACGACGCGTGATATATATTTATTGTGACGTTCTGTCTTACCGATTTAGATCTAACTTGTCAGACTGACAACTTATACTGGTCGGGGAACAGCGTTTGGAAGTTTCTTTTTGAATCACGAGCAGCGGCTTGTAACTGTTTGAACGCGTCATTAACATGCCAGTTTTTACTGATTCAGGCCACAAAGCTGCAGTTATTTCGCCACTTTGTTGATGTCGTTATCAGCATCCCGACAGCAGAGCGTCCCGGGCAGAAAACCCAGCTGGACATGTGGGCGGCCTGCTGGGTGGAGGGACACCGAGCCAAAAGCAGCTTGCGGTTCCGTGTATTTGGCCTCCCTCTTCCCCTCTGCTGTTTATACCGATTACACATAAAAAAAAAAAAAAAGAAGGACGTTTGCTGAGCAATGGAAGTCCTTGAAAGACTATTTGGACGGACTTATTTTTATTCAGCGGAGTCTGCAAAGAAAATATTTGTCACCACCATGTGTATTTTGACTGCTATTATCCGGAAGATTTCAGGACATTGTTGACCGTCTCTTTGAGGGTTCTGCATTAAACCTCAAAAGACCAGACTGCATCTGGAAACGAGGATGAGGAGGGAGAGGAGGGTCCTTTCATGAAGGATTGTCGGATTCACTTTCGTTGGGTCACTGACCCACGTCACGGTGTTTGTGTTTGTGTGTGTGTGTGTGTGTGTGTGTGTGTGTGTGTGTGTGTGTGTGTGTGTGTGTGTGTGTGTGTGTGTGAAGCAGCCGTCTCCTTCATATGAAAGAGACGGATAGAGGTTTGTTCATAATATATGTGCGGCCATTTCCTCTAATAGCCCTCGCTGTGCTCTTGGATGCCGTCCATGTGTTTCACACACTCATTAGAAATAATAATGCAGTTTATCTGAGCGGTGCAGTGGGGAGGTGGGGAACAGATGTCTCAGGGGAACGCAGGTAGAATTACACAAAGCTCATCTGTTTCACGCCTGATTAAAGTGTGATTCATCGGCCCTATAGGATGCATGTGAGCATTAAAGCAAACACAGTGTGTCCTAATTGTGTCTTCTGTGTGTGTGTGTGTGTGTGTGTGTGTGTGTGTGATGGACCTTTGTTGCAATTTGAAGTGAAGGTCGATCATCTTTTCGCCTGCCGGACTGCAGAGGCTGGCACTCCTCACGGCTCTGTGTCACGCTCTCTTTTCTTCTCCTCTGGTTCCCAAGGTGCAGAGTCCTTCGGCTTATACTCCTGCCTCATTAATGGAGAGGAGCGGGATCAGAGCCACAGAGCTGTCTACAGGTGAGGAAGAGCCGCATCTTCGTCGCGGCCAGCAAACGCGCAACCATCCCCACAACCGTGCTAGACGTTGCACCATGACTGACTCTCTCTCTATTGAATATCATTTCAGGGAATCAAATAGAATCAGGGCAATGGTTGCATAGTATGCACTATGTGTAAGTAACAAAATCTCCTCCGCCGCTACAGGTTTGTCCCTCGTCACGACGACGAGTTGGAGCTGGAGGTGGACGATCCGCTGCTGGTGGAGGTCCAGTCGGAGGACTACTGGTACGAGGGCTACAACATGCGAACTGGCGCCCATGGGATCTTCCCAGCGTATTACGCCATCGAGGTGACCAAGGACACCGAGAGCGACAAAGGTACCGGCTCTGCCGTGCTCGTTAAATCAACAGGAGGCTGACCATGAACGATCAACTACGACCGATATATTATTGTCCCGCTGTCGCTGTGAAACCAGGATTTTAATAACGTGTCTTTCTTGTGCAGTGAAGAGCAGTGAATGGATGGACATATACCGGCTGAAGTTCCTGGGCTCAGTTCAAGTGCCCTCCCACAAAGGAAACGATGTTCTGTGTGCAGCTATGCAGAAGGTACGAGGCCCATGTTGTGCACATCAGTGTGTGTTTGAGTGTGTCAAGCGTTTGACTCTTAGTGTGTAGAACCTGGCCACCTGCCCCAAAGACATAGGGGGCAGCATTTCACCACTGGGGCCACACACTCTGAATGTACGGTCTGGAGTCACAGCGAGGGGAGCCATAGACTGTGTGTATAAGAAGTGGACGTAGTCATCGTGACGTCACCCATTGTTAGTGGACTGCCGTTTTGAAGCCTTGAGTTTGGCGAATTCCCCGGCGCCATCTTGGATTACGGCCATCGCCATGTTTTCTTTTTTTTTTTGTAAACGGAAGTTACCATATTTGGAATGCAGAGGCGTGACGTAGAGTAAGCCCCGCCCCTAAAACAGAGTATGCTTTACGGTCTATTTGACTCTAAATGGACCATAAGTTACTAAATGAACATCATGCTGTTTTGAAGAAGACTTGGAACTAGAGATTGAGACATAAACTCATGTTTACAATGTTTACTGAGGGAATCAATCAAGAGAGAAGTAGAGTCATTTTCTCATAGATGCCCTCTGCTGGTCAGTAGAGAGCATGCACTAGTTAGTTCTTCACACTCTTTTGATGATGTTAGTTATGTTATGTTTTGTTAGTTTTTTTAAAGTCAAGCCAGATCTGTTGCACCTTGAAGGAAAAACTATCAATATGTCTATTGTATACATGTCTATATGTCTATTGTCTATACGTATGTCCATCTGTCTATTGTATATATGTCTATTGTCTATTGTCCCAGAAAACTTTGGCAGAAGACATGTGGCATAATGCCCAAACAAATAACGTTAATGTCATGTATCCCATTTGTATATTCTAAACAATGTATAACATGAAGTGTGTCCACACTGGAACAAGTACCAAATGATTTGACAACGGGGCACTTAAAAATTGAGAAAACGTGCAGACTGCTTTTTAAGAACGTGATGTCATCGTTCCATAATGCAACACAACAAAAATGAAGGAGCCACTTGTTTGGCTACATTGTAATTGAAGAATTGATGTCATATTGCACAGGATTATCAGTATTTGCTTCCTGTTAACCGTTAACATAGTATTACTTTTGTATAAAATCGCATTTTTAGCTTTTTATCTCGTAGGAGTTATCTCTCCGATTTGTTCCCCAGATTGCCACCAACAGACGGATGACAGTGAAGTACAACCCGCCTTCCTCCTGCATCCTGGAGATCAGCGTGAAAGGCATCAAGCTCGCCGTTCAGGAGGACTATTACGCACGTGACAGAGTAAGCGCTCAAGCCGTCCCTTCGTCTGTCTCGTGCAAAACAAATCTTCATGGAGGTTTTGTCAATAAGAGCTCGTCCTCGCTCCAGAATCCCATCAAACAACTGAGGCATGTCGCCCCCATGTGGCTGCTAATAGACACTGCAGGCAGAGATGTGTGCGAGTGTTTCCATTTTGAGCACCTTTCAACCTTTTATTCCTCAACATTTCAGAGAGTAGCGTTGCATTGTGTTCTCCATCACAGTTACGAAACAGTTTTTCACTTTTCAGATGCCGAACATATGATAAACTATATGTCATATACACAAGTTCCATCTCTACAAGGACTTGTAAAGACAAAATATGTTGTAGCGATGGAACATTTGTCAGAAAAGAACATTAAAAGATTATAAACGTTGTCTTCGATCCCAAACTCACGTCCTAAAAAACAATTCTTCTTTAATATTCACTCGGAGAGATTAAAGACATTTTAAGTACAACCCTTGAATAAAAATATAAAACATAGAACAGAAAATTGCCTTCAGTTTAAACTATAATTGAATCTGCTGGTTTGTTGTTTGCTTAACGGCTCTGGATGAAACTGTACATGCTTTTGGTCAAAGTGTGGTTCACGTAACATTGTTGTTTTTTATGAGCTATTTTATGAGACATGTCTGCAACTTGGATTTGTAAACATCAACAAACCATTTTTCTTCATTAGTAAGTTATAACAGATAGAAATGTTGCACTGTAACGTGTGACATGGACCAGGAAATCCAATGCAAACGGTCCCAAATAGAGATTTATTTCTAGTGAGCCACAGATCAGATAATATAACCCTTTTTCACATTTCACAATTCCCAGAAGAATATCACAAGTGTACTATAGTACCTTTTAGTATTTTAGTAGTTTGGTATAGCACTACCTGCAAAATCTACAACTACGAGATGCTGTTTACGTCTTAATTATGGAGTAATAAACGTCCCAACACATGACTCACATTTAACGTTCATACGTATGTAAACTAAGTCAAATGTAAACAACATAACGTGCGAAACTTTGGGACACGAACACTAATCTAGTTGAAAGTGCTGTGTTTGTTTGACCCATCAACCTCCCTCTTACTCTGTGTTGGTCAATAATGTAGTTCTTTTGTATTTTTTGGGGACTTTTGAAGGTATAATTCCTTGATTTATGACTATTTAACATGCATTCCATACAGACATCCTGTGTAATGGGGCAAAGGCGTGTGCATTTTGTAATAAGTGAGTGTATCGCAAGCGGCCTTTCCTGACGTTATTCAGACATTTCTTTTGCCTCCTTTGTGTCACAGAGTAACGAGTGCAGCCACTTCTTCCAGTTAAAGAACGTCTCCTTCTGCGGCTACCACCCCAAAAACAGCAAGTAAGTGAAGGCAGAACACGCGGAGGGGAGGCGGCTATAATACCAGGTCACATCTTCTGTGCTGTTTGACTAGAAGAAGAAAAAAAAGACACAGGAACACAAACTGTCACGTTTTTACCTTCTGCTGGTGTTCATCTGCATTAACTCACCACTAGGCGTCGCTAGCAACCAACAAATGTACCAGACTTCACACACAGACTGCACCCTCTTAGATAGATAGATAGATAATTACTTTATTGATCCCCGAAGGGAAATTCAGGGTCCAAATAGCTCAAGCTAAAGACAAAAACATAACACAAAACACAACACAACAACATAGTATATGTATACACACACTATTAAATAAAAAGGTTTGTCCATTAACAAAAATACACATTTAAATCCAGGCATGCTGGCTAACATAGCCAGTAGCCAGTGGGGGCGTTGTGCAGGGGGTTAAGTAGATAGTGACAGATTGTGCAGTTGTATGGCTCTAGGGATGAATGATCTACCCAGCCTATCAGTTCTACATGGCAGCGCACGCAGTCTGCGGCTGATCAGACTCTTCTGTTGTATGATGGTATTGTATAGTGGATGGTTTTTATTGTCCATGATGGTGAGCAGTTTAGTGAGGGTCCTTTTGTTGGCGACTGAAGTGATACACTCCAGCTTAGCACCAACCACAGAGCCAGCTTTCTTCACCAGCCTATCCAGTCGCCATGCATCCTTCTTCTTCGTGCTTCCTCCCCAGCACACCACCGCATAGAAGAGGACGCTGGCGACAACAGACTGGTAAAACATCTCGAGGAGTTTGCTGCAAACATTGAATGACCGCAGCCTTCTCAGAAAGTACAGCCGGCTCTGCCCTTTCTTGTAGATTGCGTCCGAGTTGGCAGACCAGTCCAGTTTACTGTCCAGAATTACCCCGAGGTACTTGTATGTGCCAACCACCTCCACATTGACCCCCTCAATGGAGACTGGTACCATAGTGGGTTTAGACCTACGGAAATCCACCACCATTTCCTTGGTCTTAGCGATGTTGAGTACTAAGTGGTTGTGTTTGCACCATTGCACGAAGTCCTCCACCAGGCTCCCGTACTCCCCCCCCTGGTCATCCCTGATACACCCCACAATTGCAGTGTCATCCGAAAACTTCTGCATGTGGCAAGACTCCGTATTGTAACAGAAGTCAGAAGTGTACAGGGAGAACAGAGCAGGAGAGAGCACAGTTCCCTGTGGTGCTCCGGTGCTGCAGACCACAGTGTCTGACAAGCAGTCCTTCAGTCTGACAAACTGTGGCCGCCCTGTCAGGTAGTTGGTTATCCATGATACGAGGCGATCATCCACACCCATCTGCAGGAGCTTGTCTCCCAGTCTGAGGGGTTGGATGGTATTAAAAGCACTAGAGAAATCAAAAAACATGACTCTCACAGCACTTTTCCCCTTATCCAGGGAAGGGAGGGAGGGGGGGGTCTTGACTACCTGCTAAATAATAAACAGCTAATTGTTTTTCTAACATGACAGAAAGAACACAGTATTCAAAGGAGGAAGGTGATGACTACCCTGAACACCCTTGTTTGGAGTCCCTTCATCAGTGCTCCCTGTCTCTTCTCCGCAGGTATTTTGGTTTCATAACTAAACACCCGGCAGACCAGAGATTTGCGTGCCACGTGTTTGTGTCTGAAGACTCCACCAAACCTCTCGCAGAGTCAGTAGGGTGAGTTCTGTGATGTAGCTCGGAGGTATTTATTGTTTGTATGCAGGATTTACTTTGTCTCTGCTGAAAGACAACGATCTACTGTGATTAGAAGGAGCTGACCTGTTACAGATCACTGTTTATTCCTGGAAACTATATATATATAGAAAAGAAAGAAACATGCACTTTTATTAATCCCCTTGGGGAAATTCTTCTCTGCATTTGACCCATCCCTGGATAGGGAGCAGTGGGCAGCCCTGTGAGGCGCCCGGGGAGCAGTTGAGGGTTAAGTGTCTTGCTCAGGGACACTTCGACATGTGAGCTATGGGGGGACTGGGGATCGAACCGGCTACCTTGTGGTTGCGGGACGACCACTCATCCCCCTGAGCTACATATATATATATATATATGTATATTCGGTATATATAAATATATATACACGTGTGTATATAAATGTGTGTATATATATATGTATATATGTGTGTGTATATATATATATATCCACATGTGTATATATATACATATATACTCTATGTATGTATGTATGTATATATATACTCTATGTATGTGTGTGTGTGTGTATATATATATATATATATATATATATATATATATATATATATATATATATATATATATATGTGTGTATATATATATGTGTATATATATATATATATATATATATATATATGTATATGTATATACACATATATTTGTATATACTGTATGTATATATATATGTATACATACATATGTCGGTTTACTGTATATATGTATGTATTTATACACATATATGTAATAATAATAATAATAATAATAATACATTTAATTTATATAGCGCTTTTCCAGATGCTCAAAGACGCTTGACAGAGACAAAACAGTACAAAACAAAACAAAAATATAGAAAGACAATGGAGCAAACAAAACAAACAATCCCAAAAAAAATAAGAAAATAAAATAAGAAAAACTGGAGAAGCTGCAACGGAATTAGTCCTGCAGTGGAGGGTAGTGAGCAGGGGTTAGCAGGTGAAGGCGAGTTTGTGTTTTGAGGGCTTGCTTAAATGACGATAGGGTGGGAGCCAATAACACATATATGTATTATCTAAAATACTGTAGATTCTAAAATATAGATATATTTTAGATTCTAAAACGTAAATCAGGGCGAGGTCTGAAGTGCATGTGTTTGTTTTTCAGGAAAGCCTTCCAGTCGTACTATAAAGAGTTTGTGGAGTTCTCGTGCCCAACAGAGGACATCTACCTGGAATAGCCCCGCCCTGCCTTCAGCCACAGCTCTGTACAGTACACTGTATCATAACATAATGTTGCATGAAGGACAGTCATATCTAAAATACAGAGAGTGGAGAGAAAAACAAATGAACACATCTGACAAACAAGCAGGAGAAGAAAGGAGCACGTATTGGAACTGTGGTGAAAGAAACGATGGAAATGAGCCAACGGAGAAGGAAGTCTTGAGAGAAGGAAAATATGCAAAATGGAGTCGCGGACGAGGCGGCGGCTGCAGGCCGTCCGCTGGAAAGCACAAACGTTGTGTCACTAGTGAGCCTGTAGCGTCACTGGAAAGCCCAGGAGACGTAACGGGACCCCACCAGCTTGTATCTGCACACAAATGGGTTGACATTATGGAAACACATGATACGTTCGTGCGAGCATGAGGGGAGGTGTATGTTTACTTAACGACGCCCTCACACTGTACACAATGTACGATAAGTGAAAGAAGCCCGTGTAGGCATAGTGACCTTCAGCACACCTGATTATGAAAATGATATATCCACATTGTTCAGTGGCAACAAACAAAAAAAAAAACCCACCCTCAAACACTGTTATGAACCCAGCAACAGGTGATGTTCTTTGCATTATTTTTGGGGGTTGTGGAGCCAAACCTTGTTGTCGAAGAACCCAGACCATTTTAATCAGGAGACTATCGAATGCTTAAAGCTTCTATCGGTGCCCAGCAAAGCCGTTAGTTCTAAGATTTCTAGATTCCTTTTTTTCTATAACTGTGTTCTAACTCGGTATAAAATCAAGTGTCGAAGATGAAAGAAAGACTTAGGCTTCGGCTCCTTTCGGTGGTTCAAGACGAGCTCCGACATACAAAATTCTCCTTCGTGTGGTGTGTTTTTTGTCTTTTTCTCGTGAAACTTGCTCCTCGTAGTTTTCCACGGCAGAAGATAAATACGAAACGCTCTCAGTGTGGCTGCCGGTGAGATACTAAGGCCGAGGTACGGGTGCTGACAAGGCAGCAGAAGGAAAGCTCTGGTGTCTTCATATCTTCACTAGTAGTGCCTCTTTTTCATCTTGATCATTGTGACCTTCCTCAGTGAAACATCATCAACATTTCAAGGGATCGCCATCGAGTGCGTGTTGAGTTAGAAGAGTTTGAATGCAAATTGCGATGGAGGAGTATGTTTGATGGGAATTGCGCTTTTATTATTGTAATATTTTTTTCTTCACTGCACTAAATTTGCTGTGCTGTACCTGTGATGTCACCGGTCGTATTCCAGAACAGTGAAATCGTGCCAGTACGGGGCCTTTATGTAATACGTTTAAAGCACATAATCCCCTCAGAGCGCGGTGCCCCGGGGCCAAAGTGAAAACATGTGATGCATGCGTTATATTTGAATCATCTATTGCAGACATCAGCCAAAATAACCACTATTGCTGCTTTGTACATGCTGCGGAAGTCCCAGAGAAGTTGGGATTTATTTCTATTTTCTATTATTCAGCCCAGGAACTGTAACTTGGTACCAGCTATGTTAAATAACATACACAACTTTGAAACAAAAAAATATAAATATGCCAAGAAAATCCATGCAGACATTTTTTTTCTTCTTTTTCTCATGAATATGTCACTGAGCTACAGGCTTATTCAGAGCTGGAATAATTACTTTATTAATTGATAAGTCTATTGACAGAAAGAAATGTACGTTAGTTTTCAAGTACAAATGTCAAACAATCCCCAGTTTTAGCTCCTCAAAAAGGAAGATATGCTGTTTCTCGTGGTCTTATGCTATAGTGAGCTGCTATGTGGATCTTTTTAGGTTTGGAATTGCGTTGAATTTTCTTGCACGGCGCTTTAAGATTCAATGATCATAACAAAAGAAAACCAAAGAAGGATTTCCACAGATTTTTTTTTTTATATTGTTTTTTGATATCCTCCTGGGTCCAGCACAGGTACAGCACAGTTGTTCTTGAGTGGCAAACACAGTGTGCTTCCTCCATCATTTATCACTAACACAACATTTCTAACAGATTATTTTATGTGATCTATATTTAACAGAAGATTAAATGTCTGTACGAGAAAGATTAATTTATGAAGGATGTGGAAATTGTCCATTCAGGCATCATCTCGCCCCATCGTTTGTTCCTTTCAAGAACAACAATGGAAAGAATCTGGAGAGAAAAGAAATGTCCAAGTGCTTTTCCTCTTCCTCATCCTGCAGCTTCAAAAGAGCAACGCCGACTTTTATAAGAGTTCCTTCTCAAGAGCCACCGAGGCAGATAGAGAAACTGTACTGTAGCGGGGGCTCTGCAAAGGGTGTATAGACATGCCATATATAAATAAATAATTTAATATCTGTAATTATAAATATGACATTGTATGGATTCAACATGTAGTATGTGAAATTTATTTTGGATTTTTTTTTTTAGGTGTGAATTATTTAAACATTTTAATGCAGATCTCATGGTGTCCTGTCATTATTACTTTTATATTACCGTATTTGTGAGGTGATTCTCATGGGATGAGGCTGATGAGCAGTGCCGCTGCCCGGCATCACGGCGGCGGGTTAAATGTTCCCTCATCGCTGACTTGCTTGTGAGTGGGTCGCTAAACTGAAGGGAACGTGTCTATTTTGACAACTTGTACATCTAAACGATGACAAGTTTCTACCAGATACCAGGCTCCTACGATGGATAGCCTATGATAGACATTTTATTCCAGGTACTCTCGATCAGAGGTTTAAACAGCAATATGCACAGTAATTAAAGATGGAAGTGTTGTGAGTTTCCAGGAGCTGAAAGACTCATTAAATAACCAGGACCACTACAGATATTTACAATTAAGGGACTTTTTTTTTGACAGAGAAATAAAACATAAAATCAACTTGGGGAAAAATGGGATAATTAGAACCATAATAGGAGCTTACAACTCAAAGAAATATAGAAACATGTCAACCGTATATATCAAAATCTGATGGAAAAAATTTGGAAATACAACATTTTATGTAAAACTGAAATGGGAACAGGAACTTGGTGTGAATATTACAGAGGATGAATGGTCGAGTATTTGGAAGATACAACCTTCCTCAACATCTGCGCGAACTTGGAGAGAACACTGTTGGAAAATTCTGCTAGCAGCTAGTAAAAAGGCTATTACAAAGAGATGGCACACAATAGAACCACCATCACAAGATGGATGGTTGACAATTGTGAGTGAAATATATGAGATGGAACTGTTAACCCACAGAATAAGAGCTCAAGAGGAGCAATGTCGTGACAAGTGGGAGACATGGACGATGTTTACACATCAACAATAGAGAACAAGAGGACTTGTCATGTTTTTGAGAGGACAGAGCAAACCAGACCCTTTTTTGTCATAGTTATTATTGTTTGTTTTTCATTTCTGTATGTTTTTCTGTTCGCAGTGAAAAGGCAAAAAATAAAGTGTTAAAAAAGTTTCTACCTGGTAAAGTAGCAGTCGGCCTACTGCACATTAGTTGGTGACTCAAGCCCTTCTGTTCAGTCAGGAAGACTCTTTGCACTGCTTTTCATTCACAATCTCTCTCTCTCTCTCTCTCCCTGTGATTACTTTCTCAGCTAATTATGGCTGTCCACTTTAAATTAACCAACCGGATTCTGCACCAGTTTCCTTCAGCCAATTGTTGCTGTCAAACTTTAGAAATGTTCTCTCTGCTGCTGTCAGTTGTCATTCCAGCTCAAATCGGATGCGACCCTCCTCCATCCCAGTCACCTCCAGTCAGCGTCACAGTCCTGCTCATCATTCATCGGGTTACAGCAACTCCCATCACCACCACCACATCCACCATCACCACCAGTGTCTGGACTCCAGGGAGGATTCTGCCTCGTCTGACCTCAGCATCGCTACCCCTCGATTATCCTACTTCAGGATGGAGTCCAGTCGCCGATGACTTTGCACTTTTCAAATTGTATGCACATGTAATACATATGTAAGTATCTTCATGTTTTAATACATGTATTTGCAGGGTTTCCCCTACCGTTAGAATAGGGGGGCGGGGCGCCCCCCTGAAAAAACCCTCCGCCCCCCTGTAATTTTCTCCGTCGCGCCAGATCACAGACGTGATTTAAGGTTCCCTTTCCTATAAACAGGTCTACACCTTGTTCTTTTATTAAACAAACTCAATGTTCTTATTTTATTGATCGTATTTCTGTCTATTTCTGTCATGGTCGCGTTTACAACTCTACTTTGCTCTCGGTAACGCGCACCGCGGAGATCCGCCCCGATGCCCACAGACTCGTGCGCGCGCACAGGTGGGCAGAGAGCACACTTCCATCAGCCGGCAGAGAGCGTCCAATAATGTATAACGTTGCTCGTTGCTCCCAACGTCGCTCCCAATGTCCCAACGTCGCGGTCGTCGCCGACACACCCCCCCCCGGCCGACACCCCGCCCCCTTGAAGCTGTAAACCTAGGGGAAACACTGATTTGGGTTATATTGCAGTGTAGGCATGACTTTTATGATGTATTATTTTCTGCATGTTTGTCTTTATTTAGAAGTGGACAGTAAAGAGGTGGTAGGTAATACCCAGTCTGAGTTTGTTTGTGGCAAAACATGGTCAGTGTCAAGTTATCCTGGTGTTAAAGTTCACTTCAGCTCAGCCCAAACTTGAAAATGGCTTGTTCAGCACAAACAGTCAAAGGGACAACTCGGTTCCGTTCCAGTGTTTTTTATTTCCCTTTCGAGACGGATTTGGTCGTTCAAACAGTAGAATAGGAATCGGAATAGGTTGATAACCTTGAACACAAAAAGCAGTAGGTTAAATGCTGCATTAGAATGCCTTTAAACAATAATAATTTAACATCATTAAACTATAAAATTTTTACCAAACACAGGTAAAACAAATTCAAAGATCAAAATCAACTGAAGAAGCAAACAAACGATTTCCACAAACAATACTTGAAATGAACAGAATTCATACCAGTTGCGTCTGCGGCTGAACGTGAGCTGCGTCGTGGAGAGGAGCAAAGAGGGAGGCCAGCCCAACACCAAACATTTTATACCCATGAGGTGCGCGCTGCTGAATTTGGTCCCTCCAGAAACATGGGCCGTATCTTGGGTTCCACTTTGCCCCCTTCAGGCCTGGAGTTCCCAGATGCTCCCTGTTTCACCGTGCTCAAACTTGTTTTGATGCAACAGTCAGTGTCTTCGACCCCAAGGCCTCCATGTCTTTGTCAGTGTGCGCTTATAAGAGGAGGATTGTTTGTGTTGCATTTTGAAAATGTAAGCAGGTTGATTGCTGCAGAAAAGAGAAGTGAACGTCCCGAATTGAGGCTCTCAAAGATAGACTTTTTATAACTAATAGTCAAGTTTTATTTTGTATTTGTGACACACAGCTGTGTTTGCTGGAGGATCAGCTTCTTTTGTTTGCGCCAGGGTCTGCTGTCTTTCTGTTAGTAGTATTCCTCCTCCAGGTTCGGCTCATAAGGATATTCAGTGTCGGGTGGCAGAGGAGGAGGGAAGGGCCTCTCGCCATAATCTGCAGCAACACATTAACATAACCATAATGTTTATTTGAATCAAAGTTATTAAATATCCTTTGTGAACTTATATAGGGCTACCTTACCATCAATGACGCCTCCATGCTGTTTGAGGAGGCCGGGGTCAAAGAGCAGCTCTAACTCTGCTGTGCCTTCATCAGCTCTGCCAGAAGAAGACACAACACCAGATGAGAACAGTGACAGTGACGACACACTAATCTGAGAGAGGAACAGCAGTTAAAAAGGTAAGAGGCTACACCGCTTCCTTGTTTGTCGCTCCCTCCTGCAGCCATTGCTCCCTCACTTCTCTCACGCATCGTTTTTTAAAGATGCTTTGAGGAAGGGTTCTAGCAGAACGTTCACGGAACATTTAAAAAATGCACATTTTTGTCTCTTAGCCGTGGTGTCGTTTATCAATCTAGATAGTTTTGGTGTGAGTTGCCTAGTTTTGGAGTAATTGGTAGTAGTATGCCTTCTCTCCAATATAAAGGGACAGCATCGCACTCAGCTTGAGGTGCTCAAAGCACCAAAACAATACATTTGAAAGACTTCCACAGCGAGGTCTCTCTCCAGGAAATTACGATGACACCTTGTTGTGAGCAGCCTCATGTCGAAAACTACATTTGTCTGTGGATTATCTTTACCAACCAGGTGATCTGTCCCTTTCAACACATTAAGTTCGTTAAAAATAGCATAATTACACGGCATCGTTGAATCCTTGATTGTGATTGGTTCAATTACAGCATTCTGAAAGGCTGTCATTTCTATATAGCAGATAGATGTCTGCTGGGAAAACAGACCGTTGCAATGGATCTAACTACATAACAGCAGATTTCTTTTGTTTTTTTAGCAGAAGCGATAAAATCTTTTTTTATTCGATGAAATCATTTTTAAATCAATGTTTTGTCTTAAATCATTGATGTCTTTTAGTTATACGCCATGTAAGATGCAGGAGGATTTACAGTGAGCGAGTCATTATTGTGAAATCCTGCTCACCAGGTCTGGGTTATTTCCATTGTACATTCAACTGCCTATTGATGATTTTCATAAAAAAACAAAAAAAGCATACATGCCCTTATCTCAACAATAGAAACAAATGTGTGTGGTTCTCCTATAGAAATGTGTAAAGCACACCTACCTGCCCTGCACAGGTGCAGAAAAACCTCCATCAAACACCAAAGCGATAATAAGCAGAGCTACAATGCGTTTACTGATCATGTCTGACCGAATTGTGAACACAAAGCTTTTAGCATCAGTCTGATTCTAGAATTAATTATTAGATTTGTTAGTCTTCAAAAAAAAAAAAAGAAAAAAAAGAAAGAAAACACTGATTTGCACATTCAACTTTTTATGCAAAATCCCAGAACGCAGAAACTACAAGCAGCACATTTCCCAGTTGGGAGACAAACAAATCCATCCTGCTGTTGTGACGGTCAATAAACTGAAAAGGACAAAGTCCGACACACAGACACGTGTTGGCAACCAACTTCAATATTCATGTTTCTGCAAAACTCTGGATGACACTCATCATAGGCAACACACGCATGCATCTGCCTGTTACAGACTTTGCCTCAATTAGTTGTATTTCTGATGCCAATGTGCAGGCCTTTCTACCTGAGGGACCGATCACGCCGACACACGTCAAATCTAGCAAAAAGGGTTTACTACTTTACCACTGACTTCCGATTTTGGGGATTTTACGTTACACAGACAGGGAATTTGGCTCGGTGATTGGTGTATAACAACATACCCAGTGCAATAGTATGAGGCATCATTTAAAAACAATACAATTGTATTATTTACAATAAAATATATGGTAAACAAATCAATTCTGATTCTGATGTTTTAAAACGCACACCACGTGTTCAGTTTCTTTCATGACATTTTAACATTGGAACTGTAACGGTTAATAGCACCAGTGCACAGGAACCCAAAAGCACGACACAGACAGATTGACAAGGACCATTTACTAAAGTTCAGGCAGGGTCAATAGGCGGGCGACTGTGGCTCACTGGTAGAGCAGGGTCGTCTATCAATCAGAGGCGGTTCGATTCCCGGCTCCGCTGGTCGATGTGTCCTTGGGCAAGACACTTAACCCCAAAATGGCTCCCGTAGCCGTTGGTAGGGGTCGGAAGAGCGGAAGAGCGTAAGAGCACGGTGCAGGCCTGCCTCCAAGTGCGTCGGCACCTCTGGACGAATGTATTGGACTAAAGGAATACTGGCCTCCTGCTCCGGGAAGAGTGATGGCCGGTATCCCCCGGGCACACTGGAAAGGTGAGAGACCGGTAGCTGAACTGGGAAGGGTGTTGTGGGCATACTCGAACCACAGGAGTTGCTTTGACCAGTATGAGTATGGGTTGCGGGAGGCACCCTGTTAGTTCCGTGTGTGTGTCTCCCCAGTGTCTCCTGATTGTTCATTCCCTACACCTGTGGTTACCCCTCACATACATACTCCCCTGCCTTCCATTGTCTTCGTACCCCTTGTGCGTGCATGGCCTTCGAGCTCTAGTTTTCAGTATCGGTTTTCCCTTGTTTTGTGACTTTGCCGAGTAAAAGACTTTCCCTACCACCGTGACATCAACCGTGACCTACTTATGCGGATGGGCGTGGAAGACCAGGTGAGGGGAATGAGTGATGATATGGTTTGACTGGGAGGACCCGAAACGACATGAGTTATAAAACAGGCAGGCCGGATGAAATCAATCTATGACGTGAAGAATAATGCAACAGGAACAATGGCTGCTTTACTGTTCCAACTCTTATTGTGCCAGCGGTTCAGCTTTTGTACTGCACCCAAAAAACTAATTCTGGTTTGACAGGTTGGTCGGATGCCAAAGCAAACTCAAACAAACCAGTTTGATAAGCCAGGGTGGACGTGGTCCGACATAACCCACAATACTATGTGGCCTCTCACTCTCTTCCGCTTTTGATAAGGTGGTGTCCTGTGTTTTCACTTGAGTGCACTGCCTCAGACTGGCATGTAATCCTCTCACAACCTCACATTTTCTCCGAAACCGACGTAATGGCAGATACAGGATCTTTTGAAGCTTGTTGGTGTATAATATCTTTATTCAGCTTGTAAACTATGGTCACTGGCCGATAGGTCAGTGGAAGGGAGTTGCGATGGGCCGCAGTGCACAGGAGTAACTAGTAACGTTTTTTACATTGTATTCATAATTTTTTTAATATATTTTGTATAAGCTTTGCTCAATAATGATTTTTAATAAGCATATGCATATGATTTTGTTATAAATTACCAAAATAAAAACAAAAAAGTAACATGATAGAGATATTTTTACTTTTTCAAAGGTTTATACACTAAATGTTTTTTAGTTTTTTTTAAACAGGCATATTTCTGATGTGATTATCTGATTTACTTGCAAGGGCCCATTCTGCGCCCTGCTGGAGGCCCCTGGCCCCAGTTGAGCTGTCAATATTTATGCCCCTGAGGCAAGGACTGTTCTGCTTATAGTCTGCCCTTTCCTTGTTTGTATGTGTTTGACAGGGTGAGTGGTAAGATGGCAGGGGGGTGCGGGTGTTCCAGATGGTGGCAGCCTATGAATAATGCATCCTTGCCTCCAGTCAGACGGGTCCAAGCTGATTTGAGGTCAGCTGAATGACACAGGTGGCTGCTGCGTGGGTCATGCTGAGTGGTAAAGTGGGCGACCCAAGGGTGAGCTGGGAAGACCGGCTTTGGACATGCACATCTCTTTCTCCTTTAGCTTCCACAATAGTTTGATGTCCTTCAGGGTCTCGAAGGCACAGCCAACATTTGAATACATACAGTAAGTGTATCAGGTTATGTACTCTGTTATTGATTTATTTTTATACGGTTGCAATTTACGACCACTAGCTTCTGCTTTTGTCTGTATCAGCCCCCTCCATCCTGTCGTTTTGTCAAAGATTAGCAGAATCATTTATGACAAACAAAGAAGGGCAGTGAGCATTGTCTATATACGCCACACAGACGTGTATGGGCTCAATGAATGAACAAATTCATGTTTCATCTTTATTTTCATTAGGCTTTGCAGCAAAGCAATCTCTAAGATGCATTGCAAACAGGTATAATTAATGTAACGGAAATGTAATGTTCCTGCCGTAACATATACAATCATGACAGTTTTAAATTTAAGTATTTAAAAAAAATAAAAAATACATAGGCTAGATGAAAAAATAAAAAGTATTACTGTGTGCCCAACAACAGTGGCGTTCTGAATGGTTATTCTAGTTCTTAGTCCAGTAAACAGACTTATGATCTTATTCTAGCTATTGAAACCCATCCCGGCACCTCACCAAGAGCTTAGGTCCATTCGAGGAAAGCCGCCAACGGGCTTGGAGATCTGGACCCATTAAACGGAGAGCTGGTTTATTCTTTGATGTTTTTTATTACTGTTTTACTATGGGTCTCTCTTGTGTGCAAAACTGCTGTAATCCTGCAATTTCCCCACTGCGGGACTAATAAAGGATTATCTCTTATACCTGGTGATACAGATATGTGATACAGTGTTGTGTTGCACACGAGGTTTAAGAACCAACCTCTCAAGAAAATGTGTTGAGGTGCAACAGGAAAGAAGGATTGTGTTTTTGTTTGTCCAGGTGCAGCCTAATCCACAATAACGACAAAGGTCAGGGGGCCGCTTCAGTTATTACAACACTGTGACGCATGTGGACACCATTAAAACTAAAACAAGCAGCAGCTCACTCAGTTTACTTTGCTCATGCAAATGTGTACTGAATAATATCAGAATCAACATCTGTGAGTTCCAGATATATGGCAACCGGCATAACTTACCATGAACACCTTCAGTCCTGTTTTCGTTTCTCTGGTTTCAAAAGAGCTCTCCAAATTGAAAATGAAGCCTCTTTTTTTCATTAATTTCTTTATCGCTTATTTATGATCTTGTTTATCTTTTACTATGTCTTGTTTGGTCTTTACCGTATGGTGCTGTAATCCCGTAAATTACTAATAAAGGATTATTTTATTTTATCTTCTTAACATTTTTGTGAGCTACTTTTCCAAAATCGATTTTACAACTGTCGGTGTGTCATGCATTTATGTCCCGTCTCGGTTCAAGTGGCAAAGATAGTAGAATTCGAGTGATATAACATTTTATAAATACAATAAATGTGATCGGTCGAACTCCCCCTGAATCATGTGTGATGATCCTCAGAATGTGCATTTCTAAATTTAGTTATTCCACCAACATTATTAATTAACAGGTCAGGACCTGAATTTAAACTCCTTTGGCATTTAAAAAGCGCATTCAAATGTCAATTCATTTATTTGATTCAGAAATAAATAAATACAATGCAGCCTGTTTCGGATCGGGTGTTTTCAGTTTATCAGAATCACAATCAGAAGTGTTTATTTGCCAAGTACATTGCACATACATGGAATTTGATTCTGTTAAAGGTGCATAACAATAACAGACATAGAATCAACCATAAAACAATAAAAAATGTGTGTTTGTGTTTGAGCATGTGAACACCCCATCCCGATTTCAAAAACCGGGATAAGACCTTGTTTTGCATTCTGATGAAAATCAAACAAATATTAATGCTGAAATAAAGACTGCATGAATTTAACATTTTTACAGGCCTCACACATTAAAGATATTTTAAGACACAACACACATGTGTACCTGATCCCCGGCCCTGTGCTTAGAATTAAGGTTGGGCACCGAAAACCGGTGCCACTATGAAACCGGTGCCTATATGTCCGGTACCTACCGGACCGAAACGCAACGCAGATTTCGGTGCTTCCTTTCGGTGCCTGAGCCGATTGAAATACTTTTTTTACACTACTGTGATGAGTCCGTCCTGACAGAAGGTTGTATAGCTACAGTAGCTAGCTAGACATCAACCTTTTAACAGAGAAAATGCCGAACGGTAAACGGTCAAAAGTTTGGCTGTATTTTGCAAAAAAATATTCAAACAATGCGACGTGCAGCAAATGCAACAGCGTATGAAGAAGAGCCGATCTCCGGGAGAGAAACGCTCTGTTTTTAAATGCTGGAATCTGGACGAGAAAGCTGCAGAGTTTCTAGAGAGGGAAAAGACTCCCGAACTATAAACTCTAAACTTCCCGCTAGAAACGTCTGTTTCGCCGAATTCAAGAGCAGCTCCGTCTGGTTCAGAAAAGCTCTCCCAGTTGATATTAATGATGACGTGTAGTCCAGTAAAGCAGCAGAGTTTGTAGAATCCAACCGTTTGAGTTCTGTTGCACACGTTCCCTATCAGGCCACCTGATGCTTTTTTTCTTTTCTTATATATTGTTTATAGTTTGAAGTTAAAAAGTTTTCAAGTCAAGTGTTTAGTATTTATTTATAGTATACTTTAAACAGTTAATATATTGTTAAATTTGAAGAAAAATAATTGCCTTGGCAATAAAAAAAAAGTATCGATTCAGGCACCGGTATCGAAAAAAACAAAAACAATACCCATCCCTACTTATAATGCAGATTGCTGGTCTAGAATTAAGGAAAATGTATTATTGATTTTAGACATTATTGTAAAACACAGGCGCTCTGAAAATAATATTATTGGTATGCACTACAATAATATATATATATATATCAATTAAGTTACCCTCAAGAAAATAAATCCAAGAAGAAAATAATTCTTACAGTTATGTTAACATTGCACCATAATCTAACCCCAACAATAGAGATACATCGCCTTTTAATCACTTATTTTTAGCTTTTGGTACCGTCAACAAACATCTCTCAAATCATCTTTACACATATTTACATGGAAAAAGCTTCACTCTGCCACCTAAGATATAAGACTTTCATCCCATAAACAGAGGTGTGTATGGTGAAGCGACACAAGCAATGTTAAGTTCAGCCTTTTTGCTATTTCCTCATTACCTGCCCAGGGCGCCGTTCCTCGTACGTGGTTCAACTAAGCCGATCAAATGTCCTATTAGCCAGTTTAAATTAACCCGATGATTGAAGTCAGGCTATCTCGGTTTCTCAAAGACTGAAACAATCTTGTTAAGGCAAACCAGACTTCAGTAATCAGGATAATTGCTTAAGGGAATCATCGAATGAGATCTTGCCAGCGAAAATAATTAACTCAACTCTTTCAGAATAAGTAGATAAAAACAAGCCCAAAGAGTATCTAATTGATACTTAGGATATATGTACTGTATGCAACCGAGTCGCCTAAAAATTACGTTCACCCAGAAAGCGATAAAAGAAACAGATACGTTGATTAGAAACGTATTTGTAATACGTCAAACACAAACGTAATCAGGGAGAAAATACGTTTCCAGTCAAACGTAATTGAGAATACTGGGAGGAGGCCAGGGAATGTAATGAACACATCCAGAAGTTTCCTAAGCGCCAAATAAACGTTACGAACAGCACGGCATGCAGCGGCTTTCCCGATGTTCTCCGCATCGCAAGGCTATGCAAACGCAAGGCTATGCATCCAGTCTGTGAGACAGTCAATGCTCTGCTGCGGCGTGTGGTGTTCAATGTATGGCTAGAGAAGGTATTATTATAATTTATTAGGTATATAAATTATTCCTTGTCGGCAGAATCGATAGCGCTCGTATAGGAAGTCATCATGATGTGAGAACGATCTTGGTGATCTCGAAGAACTCTCTCCCTATAAAACTAATCCAACTAATATCGCTCCATCATCAATGGGATCTCTGAGGAAGGGCGCTGCCATTTTTTTTTCAGTGGCAAGCGTATCCAGCTAACTTAAGTTAACCTGCGCTGGAGCAGGTTCAAGTTTATGGATGTGTTGCTATGGTGATTTTTCCAAACTTGCTATGTGGAACCGAAAAGCCTGATTTATGTAAACTTATCCTGAAAATTATCCGGCTAACTCAGTTAGCCAGGTACGGGGCACGGGGCCCAGGTGTTGGAAGATCTCATATCATGGAAGATATATTAGTGTTCCTTGGAGCCACTCTACCCAGTACGAAGTGTGTCATAATGTTTTGGAGCCCATATTAGGCGGGTGACGTTTATGTCCCTTTTGTCCTGGAGAACCGGGTCCCAGCAGTACTCAGGCGAGAGCAGCCTGCTTGGTTTGTGAAGCCAGAAGTACTTGTTTAGATGACTCTCGTCGTGCCAAAGAGCCTCCACGTCGTTTAATTTGTCCTCCATGATTTTCAGAAAGCAGTAATCTGCCAAATCCTTCACATTTTCCCACACGCCTCCAAAGATAGCAGCATGGTAGTAGTAATCTCCGCTTTCCATGAATGCTTTGGATTTGGGGTTTCTGTCATAGGTGAAACGGCTCTGTGGAAGTTTGTAAAACCATGCGTGGAGTTGAGCCACAGAATCCCCTAAAGCCTCGGAGCCAAATCTTCCCGTGAACTCCTGATCCACGTCAAAGCAGAAGACATAATTGCAGTGGTGACGAATCTCTGCTTCGATGACCTCTGATAGCACTTTCATGCGCATCATGGAGATGTCCTGCCACCTGGCGTGCTTTTCCACCTGGATAACCTTCAGGCTTCGACGAGGAGCAAGCTCGATGATCGGCACCGCATCTGGTAGATCCGTGAACACGTAATATGTCACTTGTAATCCCGACATAAAATGTTTTTCGGCAGAGGTCAGGAAAGTCTTGAGGTAGGCGTCCAGGTACCTGAGGTAGAGAAGGAGAGAAAAACTATTATGACGATGAGAAAAACACAACAAGAAATTACCAGAATACACAGTTATTATTCAGGCTGTTTTCATCCACCAGTCGTACTTGTGCCGTAATTCTTGGGTATAATTTTGTTTATCTATCTATCTATCTAGATAGATAGATAGATAGATAGATATGCAGGAGACCGCCGTTTGGTCCACACGTGAAACAAGAAGTGACGAGTATTTGTCACGTATTTTGCGTACTTCAGTAATGGCACTTCCGTAGTTACTTTTTTTGGTCAGATAACATACGAACCGCTGTATGAGGATATGTTGCAATATTTGAGACAACTATATTATGTACTCACGTTTGCTGATCTTTTGGTTCAACACTGCGGCCATTACTTTGAGCGTGAACTCAAGCTCAGTAGGGCGGCTGTAGCTCAAGGGGATGAGCGGTCGTCCCACAACCACAAGGTAGCCGGCTCGATCCCCAGTCCCCCCATAGCTCACATGTCGAAGTGTCCCTGAGCAAGACACCCAACCCCAAATTGCTCCCCGGGCACCATTCAAGGCAGCCCACTGCTCCCTAATACTAAGGATGGGTCAAATGCAGAGAATACATTTCATGTATGTATGTAAAAAGTATGTACTATGACAAAAATGTAATCTTAATTAGTTGTCCTCCATCCCTCTATTTCTGCAGGTTTGCGGTCGTGTATGTGTTTTTCCATTCGCTCCCCTGAAGAAACCCCCGCCCCCCTGTCATTTTCTCTATACCGCCAGATCACAAGAAGTAATTTAAGGTTCCCTTTCCTATAGAACAGGTCTACACCTTGTTCTGTTATTAAACAAACCAAACGGCCGTATTTTATTGATTGTATCTTCACGACAGCATGTCATTTCTGTCTCTACATGGTTGCGTTAACACTTCTCCTCTGCTCTGATCTCTGTATCGAGCACGGCGGCGTTCCCAACAATAAACCTGCTGGCTTCACATATCATAAGTACAAAGTACACAGACATAAAACTAAGTGATTTATAAATACATGGAGAAATGCATGTACTTTCGGGTAAATGGTTACGGTACGCTGTTATCAGGTTACGCTTGCGCGACTCACCGATTTTTGGCGTTTTGCCAAAAGCCTACCTATGTGAGATCTTTTTTTGTGTCTTTTCTGCTGTTCCGTCGCATCAGAAAACAGATCTCAGCTCAACATTGAGCATGCATTGAGGAAAGCAGCTCACTGCAGCCACTAATACAACGTGATGGCTCACATATCTGCACTCATTCTGTTTGGCAAACAAATAATTAGCTTATTGTTTTCCACAATGAGCTATTTAGTAGTAACTAAATATTAGTTATTTTTTGCACAGATAGAAGTGATTGCAATTTTTTATTTTTTTTTGTCTGATGGAGCAATCTGATTTACTTGAAAGTGATTGCAATTTTCTTTATTCTGTCATTTATAAGAGTCACAAAATGATGTTATTTACAGAAAAAGTTTGAGAACCACTGCTTTGAGTGTTTGTGTTGTCGCCCTAGGGGAAACACTGCGTGCGTGTTACATTTCCATGGTGGTTTTCACATAGAAGTGTGCTATAGTTTGCTGGTATTTTCCCAATCACAGGAGAAACAAACCTTCCCACAGCAAACACGGTGAGGGCCACAGAGGACTGGTTTTGGATGTGCTTTCGGTCGTAAAGGTCGGGGTCAAACATCCCTTCCCAGATGATCGGAGCTTCCCAAGGTGTGCGTGTTTGAACCTGTGGTCGTGCACTGAAATGGAAAATGAAACCAACGGTATAAGTTAAACAGCCATATGGGGAGGAGATTTTTTTTACTGCTGCTTGTCAAAGGAAACAGACACAAAATAAAATATGCTAATATTAGCTACACTCCTCAAAATAAAAAGGGCTCACGACAACCGTGCAGGGTTCAGTGGCTTGTCCCTCAGAGGATAGCCCTTTGTGGTTCCTGATAGAACCTGGAACCCCTTCAGAGGGTTCTACCTAACCAGTTGTTGTGGGCTGGGTGGGCCCATGTTTAACAATCCATGAAGAACTGTTTCTCAAAAAAAAGGGTTCTTCAGGAGGAGATTGTTCTTGGTACACCCAGCTGACAGACTGGTTCTATTGTAGTACTATATTAACAACTGAAAATGCATGAATATAAACTTCAATTTTACATTCTTACAGAGAATACTAATGGAAACGCCACATATTGTACTTGGAAACGCAAATAGCTACACATTTCCAAGAAACAGGGTTGTGAAATAATAATGACAATTTTTTGTGCATTGTACATCCATGGTGTCTTTTGGACTTCAGTGACACTGGTCCTAACGGGTTAATGCTTTAGCGGTGTGAAGTTTCATCATGATGCAATATTATATTAGATCTTCGGACAACTCTAAGAGTTTTTGCTGACATCGGCCACCTCAATACAATTTTTGTTTTGATTCAACTAAGGAGCCATTCATATAAAACCACATTATATGCCCATTTAACACAAGCTCAGAAAAAGAAACCAAAGTATGATTTGATAGAAGATGTGCTTGTACGGATATCGGTGTGACAGATGTGCCATGACGATTCAAAAATACAGGCATAAAGTAAAGGTGACGAGGTGTTTACTCACTTTACACCGATGATATTGAAGCGTTTATCATTTAATTGATATATCGATCCAGATGGATGTATAGTTAAACCCCAATAAAACATGGTCTGATGGAACTGCTTTTTTGTTTCTCTTCAATTGATAGACAGTATATCTCTTCAATGTTTAAGCAGTGTTACGTCTGAACAACAAAAGGACCACAAACAACTGTCTTCAAAGATTTGATCTGTTGTTTCCCTCAATAACTTTGATTATGTATGTAATTAAAATCAGAGAGCTGGAGAGAGGAAACACTTTTTTACAACACGTAATGAAGAGAAACTATATTTATATTGTGGGTTATTTTATAATGATGTCACAATCAGAATTTCAAAACATACCGACGTAAATAATAAATAAGACGCATTCCGCCGGTAGAAATCGATCCTGCTGATAAGCAGAACACATCACAGTATATAAATACTCAATGCAGTTTATTAAACGGTAACAGACGACAGAGAAAACATCTCCACTTTGACATTCATGATAACTTTGTCTTTATTAATATAAGTAGTAGTTTAACACCATTAAATCAACTGAAAACATACGATCATTTTGATCAATATTTTAAGTGCATTTTTATTGGAATGTTCGCTAAAAACTCTCCGGACAAAACTCCGTCAGCTGTTAAAGCGACTGAAGCTGATCAGATGTGATCAGATGTGATCAGCTGTCAGTCGGCCACAGTCATCATATTTTAAGAGACGTCTCATGTCTCTTAAAACATATTTCCTCGCGTCTTCTCTCCGCGCTTGGTTTCCCTGCGTCTCTCCATGGATCCCTGGTGGGAGGGACTAAGACGCAAGGAAAGGACGCAAGTGAGGGAAACGGGGATGCAATTTAGAGACTTGGGATGCACCCACAGAGACCCAGATCCAGTGATCTCTCTCTTCCTCTTTGAGCTGCGAGCGGTCGGACCTGCGGGTTGTATGGTGGCTGAGTGCAGGCTACTATTGAGATCATTTTGGGGGAAGCTGTGTAGGGGTTCTCTGCCATTTTTGTTGTTACTTCTGTTTTGTGGCTAGCCAGGGAGGTCAGTATTGTTGTTCCACGATAGGCAAGAAATACTTTGTGTTTTAGCTAGTATGGGGGGTTTTGTTTGTTGTTTTGGCCTTTGAGACCCTGAGGCCTATTGCTTCCATTTGAGTTAATTTCCCTTTTATGTTAGCTGTCAACAAATTATATTTATTGCCGCTTATCTCACCTGCCTTGTCGTTTCCCTTCCTTGTTCCACCTTTGCCAAAGCTATTTTCCTTTCCTTTTCCTTGTGTGTTGTGTTAGGCCTGTGTACCCCTAGGCAGGCCCATTAGCTTTGTAAATTAAGGACACAATATTTTCCATATTTGGCCGAGCTGTTCCCTGCTTGCAAATGAAACGAAGCATACTCTTATCAAGGCTCGTTTGACAGAGCCCTTTACTGTTACACTGCTTGAACTCTTTCTATGACTCATTTTGAGTTATTTGAGTCGGAGGAATCATTTTTCTGGGCTCTAATTTAATCTGTTCATGTCCCTGTCATTGCAGAACTTTGACTAGTTCATTTCTTATTAAAAACACATAGACATTAAATGATGTACTATTAATTATTATTAAATTATTTCTTGGTATTTGTGTTTCACCCATACATACTTTTCCAAGCAACCTAAGTGACAGACACCTGTATGTCTAGTGTCTCTTCTGTGTTGTGTGTCTCCTCTCATCTATCACAGGGATGTCCATGAAATGGAAAACAGAAACTTCAGAATATACAGTACCTACTCCTGTTCTTTGTAAATGGAGCCAGGAGATGTTCGACCTCAGGGTTTTTGTGCAATCTGGCTGGTTTCAGTGTCACAAAACTCATTCTTCCTTCTAATATCTGTTACCGTCCTTTATGCTGTTACTAAAGGGATCTTTTACCCAAAGTGAAGCGTGTCATCTAAAACGATTCTCTGTCTCAGCAATCCTTCAGTGGCCACCGGCAGGTAGTCCGCAGGGACGATGTACACTAAAATTCTAATATAAAAAAACAAAACATCATGAGACTGGAAGGAAATCATTTGGAAGTGACTCTTGAAAATGTATTAAATAGACTGGAATATGTGCTCATATGTATGTAAGAGCAATACTGATGAATGAATACAATGACTTTTTTTTAACTCACCTCAAATATAAAGAAGTCAAGCTGACGACGAGCAACAAAAGACAGCAGAGGACTGTGGTACTCCGTTCCTTGAGGCCACTGAAACAATGCAAAAGCAAAAATAAAAAAAGACACGTTTCACGTTGTACTGAGCATGCCAAGATATTGTTCAGCTGTACGCAGGAGAAAGACTAACGTTGCTGGAGAACATGCTGAAAGTTGTGTTAGAAATTCTGGTCTTTGATGTTACTGAAATATATTTACCTTAAAACGTGCACTTTAATGTGCTTTCCATGTTTTGTGGGAGGGCTGTTCTACAATTTGTATTATCTCCTTATCCAACTTTGCGAGAAAAACAGGGTACTAAAAGGTATCCCCAGAAAAACTTAAATTAGGAAAAACGTCCATAAACAATGTCTCCCGGTCGCTCTGAATAATCCTCAGACTTTGCAAGAGCAACCTTTAAATATAAATTATCTTTTTTTTTTTCTCAATCGTTGAGCCGATATGTACCATTATTCAATATTTGTTTATTAATTGGAAATAATTCCATCTCCAGATAATAAAAGCAAATTGAAAGATGAGACAAGATACCTCCCGACTGGGAAAAACGTCCACTTCATTTTTTTTTCCAGCAAACAAACTCTTGCAGGAGGTGAATGTATCTGTTGGCTGATGAGTAGACTGGCACCTTGAAGAAAACATAAACCCAGTCCATGCTGCAGTGAAACCAGATACACAGCAGAAGAGTACCAGCATTCTTTATTAACTGTCACTCTACACCAACAGGATTAAGTGGGACGACACACACAGAAGGAACTCAAGTTCTTTAAGGAACACACAATTCACCTCGTTGGGTTTTTATTGATTTCTCAAGTAAAACACATGAACAATATAGTTGTGGTAACTTTTACCAAAAAAAAGATGGGACATAGAGACTTACCTGCTTTCAGGTTGTTGTCAGGTATAAATCCACAACACTGCGAGAACTTCAACAGGATTAACCCTCTGGACACCTGGTTTCAAATGGCCATGTTGGCTCTATACTGCTGCAGAGATCTTCCTCCATGTGTGCTTCATCTCGTTTCAGGGCGGGGCCACAAAGGGAAGGGCTGCTTTGAAAAGGCTGAGGTTGGAACTGTTAAAGAAGTCCGGTCACTTAACTCTATCCTCTCAAAACATTTGGACTCATATACAGTTTATCTAGTTAAACAATGGTTAAAGTAATAACTTGGTTGTTTTGAGTTCACTTAAATTGTAATACGTATTGCTCATATAATTCCAGTTTGTTCCATTGACTCAATTATATTTATTTTATCATGGCAAAATCTGAGCCCTGCTATAATGCTCAATGTGGCTTATGATTTAGGTTTTAATTAATTTAATATGTGGAGACTGGGCGGAGATGGGGAGATGGAGGGGTGCAACAGCAACATGAATGAACTGTAGGTAGAGAGACGGTCATATTTAAGAGACAGCAGCAAGATGATAGGCGATGTAATTGTTTCCTTGTGCTTATTGGATAGAGGAGACCAGCTGATCTACACAGCTGGTGTCGTGATTGACGGCCGAACAATGACAGCAAGTAAACAATGAGTGAGCATCTGTGAGAAGTGATTGGCAGATGTATGATAAATAAATGACGGGCTTGCAAGAGTATGGTCTTCCGACTGAACTCGCGCTATTCAAGACAGCCTACAGGAAGGAGATCCAACATCTGACACAATGGTGTTCACATAACAACCTGGACTCAAACACAACAAAAACAAAAGAAATGATAATAGACTTCAGGAGAGCAAGGCGGGTGGAGCACGCTGCCCTCCGTGTACGTGGAGAGGAGGTGGAGAGGGTGGACTGCTTCACATATGTAACCCAGTGGTATGGGTGTTGTCACAGCTGGTGCCACTAGAGGGCACTGTTTCTCAGGGAGCCAGCGAGACATCAGGAACAAACAGGAAGTGAAATAATTTACTTCCGGTGTAGCGTTCGTGGTTTCCCAGGTCGGTGAATATGTTTAAAATGATATTTCTGTACAAAATGTTTACAATATGACGGTATAGATGTCCGGAAATGTATTTTAGTGTTGCTAAATGCGCCGATAGACTAAAATTGGTCCGATGTTTGCAGATTTGATCTACATGTGTTGCATGTCACGAATGCCTATAGCGCCACTGTTCACGTGAGCTAGCCCAAGATAGTTGTAGTGAGTATATTGTCATGTGCTGCATCATTTCTGTTTGTTAATGGACCAACTGTTTCATTGTGTTTGAGTTAACTGTGTGGTATTGTTTGTTGTCTTTTATTTGGTTTACAGAGGAGTTGCCACTGCAGTTATTTTTGTACGTTATTCATGCACTTTATTTTATACATGTGATGTATGCACTTTGAGTTAATGGAAGTTGCCACATATCAGAAACTCTAATACAAATTGAACATTCCAAATTAATTTAATACTGCTGTATTCTTCCAAGAGCAGTCGAGAAATAAAGAACCCTAAATATAGCTCTGTGTATGGTGTTATTCCAAATTTCACCTGCCTACACATACCTCGGAGTCCACATTTCATCAGACCTCACCTGGTCCAAAAACATCTCCCATCAGGTGGGGAAGGCCCAGCAGAGGCTCTACTTCCTCAGGAAGCTGAAGCAGGCTCACCTTCGGGCAACCATTGAGAGCCTCCTGACCTACTGCTGCACTGTGTGGTTTGCTAGCTGCACAGTGGAGGACAGGAGGGATCTGCAGCGGGTGGTGAGGATGGCAGAAAGAGTGATTGGGACTACATTACCCCCCCTCAGTGACCTATATGCTGGTCGGCTCTGTAAAAAAGCCAGCTGTATCTCCAAAGACCCCACCCACCCTGGACATGCACTGTTTGCTCCCCTTCCATCTGGAAGGAGATACAGGACAATTAAAACACACAAACAGACTACAAAACAGCTTTTACCCACAGGCTGTCAAATGTATAGAACCCCCCCCCCCCAAAAAAAAAGCTGAGGACACTAGCACTAGCTGTTGAACAATATTCAATGGCACATGCACTTTATGATGATCCACTTATTTATCTGTCTACTTGTGATGTGAATGTTTCTATGGTTGTTTTCAATGTTTGTCTTTACTGTAAGAGCTGCTAAACTGTTTTTCGTTGTTTTCGTGACAATGACAATAAAGTATTCTATTCTACCCCCCCCTATTCTTATCTGTCCAGACAGTCCGTTGGGCAGCTTTAATAAAGTCGGACAGTTTTCAGCTGACTTCAAAGTATACACAAGTCGTCACAGAAAAAATGACTTCCTGTTAGTTCCGATATTTAGGCTACTTGTAGTTTACAGATCTCGTTTGGATTTATTCATGTATTTATAAATATATATTTATGTAGAAATGTGCATGTAGCTGCATCCTTTGTTCTTTTTATGTCTGCCTGTGAAATACATTACTGGTTTTGATGTGTGTTGTATAAATATGATTTTGTATTATCAACTACACAAGATATGTTTTTAGATTAAACATGAGACTAATAGTCAACAATCGAGCATTAAGTATTACAACTACACATAAAATAAGGATTTTCTACAACACGTGGTGTTTGCTGTCAAATCTAAGAGTCAATCAGCTCTCTGATGTGGCGACAGCCAGGCGTATCCCATCATACACTGGGCCAGGCAGTCGGGGGAGAGCTACTGCGGCGCCTGGCTCTGAAATTGACGGCCGGCTTGCTCTCGTGGGATTATCGTTGACCACGTGTGCGTGACGTCATAGCAAGTCGGACACAAATCTAACCGGCATGCATTGCGCGCCGATCGATTCTGCGCAGAACTGGCTCATCTCGAACAAGCCTAATATTTAGAATATGAGCACTGAAACTGATGCTCATCGTCTTTCAAAACAACATTTACGCTTTTCAGGCATTAACGAACACTAGTTGTCAAGGTCACCTTAGTTAACTTAAAGGTGAGTTGAACCCAAACGGATTTCTATGAACCATTTACAAGCGGACACACTTCTGAGAGGCATCGAGCGCTTCTCTGGTAAGTAACGGAATTGTGCAATTTTTTTCTTCTTCTGTTTACAGATGTCATCAAGAATGTCCAGTACCTGACGTGGAAATGTAAGTTTTGTGCATTCTCCTCAATGGACAATGAAGAATAATCCATAATTATAAACAGCATCATCTGCGGTGTTTAGGCCTTCTCTGTACTCAAATACCTTTTGGTATTGCATTCATCTCTCTTGTCTGTTTTTGTAGGATACAAACCAGAACCAAAGAACAGCGGCCCTGCTTGGTCTTCATGCTACTATCTTTCAGAGGATTCCTCCGACATAATCCGGATGTAAAACACTGTTTACACATTTACTCCACTCAATGGTTGTAATGCGACAATGTAACATGTTTTGTGTTCATTAGCGTCACACACATTTTTATAGAGATTTTGTATAATTTCAAAATAGATTTTCAATGGAGTCTGCTTCACCTTTTTTGTTTTAGGGATTTGTAATGAGGACTCTCAAAACATTGAACTAGTACTATTTTGGAGATGTCAGTTAAGATGTGAATGTCTTTCTATGTCTTCAGGTTCATGGAGAAACCCTGGATGAATGCAGGTTGGACTGTTGATGGGACACGAAGGCATAGTGCATGATTGGAAGTCTTCGATGTGGCCGAGGCAGCAGAGAAGATCATCCAACATGATCATCCATCAGAGACGTGCCCACAGGCTTCATGTTGATGGCACAATCTACTGCCTTGACCTGGAGTACCCCGTAATATGAACGACATCTTTTGAGCTGTTTTTTCTATATATACTTTTCTATTTGGGTGTGTTGAGATGTACTTGTAGCAAATGTTTGTCTGTGTATATTTTCTTCCAATAAATGTTATATCTTTTGAACAGAAGTATGAATTATTGGTCATTTCTTTTTTATAAAGCAAGCAAGCTTTCAATTGTCAGTAAAAATAACGTTTATATGCAAGTTGAAACAAATTTGAATGCAAGTCCTCTTAACTTGAAATAGCAAGTTGTATACACATGGTAAAGTTATTCTAACTTGTAACTGAGTTACATAAAAGCACAAATGTGCATTTGTTTGACTAGCTAAGGAAAGTTTTCTCGAACTGATAATGTAAAAACACTCTTTGTTTTAACTTGGTGGATCAAGTTCAAACAGTTCACTCAACTCTGACAACTTGAATAATAATGTTGAGACAACTAGTACGTTGTAGTTACAACCTTATGAACTTAAATTTATCAGTTGAATCAAAAGGAAATTTCAAGTTGAGTCAAATAGATCTATCAAGGCAGCAGGTGAACTTTCGTTTGCAAGTTGAACTGACTTGAAATGTCTTACAGTGTAGGTAGGCGGGAGGACGTCTGTTGTGCCGTGTTGTTGTGACTGTAGAGGCATCACTGTAATCACAATCATCATCATCAGGATCTGGTGGGATGTCCAACAGTTCTGGAGAGATCTTCTTGAAGAATGAAGCATTCCTGACAATGAAGTGCCCATTTCTGGCTGCTGTGATCATGGAGCCTTTGACTTTGGTCACTGTGTATGGCTTACTGTTGTACGGTGTGGTGAGCTTGTTGCGCTTGGGTTGACAATGAAGCACAGTGTCACCTCGAGTCAGATTGTGTGGGGTAGCGTTACAATGAGAATCTGCATGAGATTTCATTTTGGCTTTAGCCTTATTGTCCCTTGCTCTCACTTCAGAGTCTGAACATTTGCTTACAGTGTGTGAGTGAATGAAGGAATCTTCGTGTACAGCTTGCGTTGGAACAACAGTTCGCCGGGGGAGCTTTCCGTTGTGCTGTGAGGTGTGGATCGATACTCGCGTAGAAAGATGTTCAGTTGTTGTTTCCAGGCCTACGTTTCGGCCACACGAATAGCTTTGCCTAGTGTGCGCATGAATCTTTCAGCTGTAGCATTAGCTTGAGGCCAAAGCGGTGTTATCCGGCGGTGATGGAATCCTAGATGGCCTGCAAACTGGGAGAACTGGTCGCTGTTGAATGGGGGACCATTATCAGTTTTCACAACTCTGGGGATTCCAAACATGGAGAAAACTTTGTCCATGACCGGAATGACTTTTTTGTTGATGTTGACCGTATGCTCTCTACAACTGGGTAGCGTGTATATTCATCCACGATGACAAGCAAGTACTCTCCAGTTGGAAGTGGCCCATAGAAGTCTGCACTAACACTATGCCAAGGAGCTTCTGGCAGAATGGACATTTTTAGCAGCTCAGTATGTGCAACTGGTGTGTTGGCCTGACATGCAAGACAACTACGTACTGCTGCTTCTGCTTTGCGATCAATGTCTGGAAACCACACCTTGGTTCTGAGTAGTGATTTTGTTTTGACAATGCCCTGGTGTCCTTCAGGGGCTAGCTGTATAACTATCTTGTAGGGCCATGGGAATTACTATTCTGGTGCCCCGCAGTACAATGTCAGCTGCATGTGATGTTGTTAGTTCACTGCTAACTTGTCTGAACTGCTTTAATATGTCAACATGTCGTGACTTGTCAGTTTTGTGCCGTGTGTTGTGTCTGATGTGAGCACTAACCTCTTGAAGAATTGGGTCTGCAAGTGTCTCTGCTTGTCACGACCGGGTGTGGTGAGCGGAGACTCAGGTGCAGAGGAAGGAGACCGGAGGCAGGTTTAGGGGAGCAAAAAATCCAAAACGTCCTTTACTAGGTAAAACCAAACTCAAAACAAAGAACCGGTAAGATTACAAAAAGGCAAGGAGTGACGAGTGACATGGACACACACGATACAAAGACAGACTGACAGGGGACAAGGGAAAGCGGGGGAGTATATATAGGGGAGGGGAAACACAGGTGAAGGGAATCATAATCATGGGACACATGGGAGTGGCTGAGGGCAGGTGCAGGGGATCACAATCAATGACAAACACACACACACAATTAACCGGCCCTTACAGTACCCCCCCCTCAAGGGGCGGATTCCAGACGACCCAAAAAAAAAAAACTTGAGCCAAAACTAAACTTGGTCCCCTAGGGTGGGTGGAGGGGCGACGGAGGAGGGACCAGGAGTGAGAAGCAGTCCGGGGGACGGGCTGGAGGACGCGCGCCAGGCGGGCTCAGGCAGTCCGGGGGCATGGCCGGAGGACGCGCACCGGGCAGGAGGAAACAATCCGGGGACGGGCCGGAGGACGGCCACCGGGCAGGAGGAAACAATCCGGGGGCATGGCCGGAGGACGGCAACTAGCGCCACGCTCTGGGGAACGGGACAATGGAACCGGCGACTCTGGAGGGACACTTGACTCTGGAACCGGCGACGGGGACGGCCGCGGGGCGGCGGCAACGGGGACTCGGGGCGGCGGCAACGGGGGCTGGGACACCCCGAGGTTCGGACCCTCAGTTCCGAGGCCGGGGAGACAGGGACCCTGCCCTGCAGGCTTCGGGGCCCCCCGTAGGCCAGGCGGGGCTCCTCGAGGTCCGCACCGTGGTCACGGCGACCCTCCTGGAAGCTCCGGTGAACCCCAGGGGCCCGGTGAGGCTGGTACCATGAGTCCCTCACAGAGTCCCTCCAGGCATTGTACTCCCTCTCTTGGGGGCACTGGGGCCCACCAGACGCCCGACGAGGTGTGCAAAAAAAAGCACAGAACACCTCCTCTGCTGAGTCAGGCATGGTCAGGAGACTCAAGTGCAGAGGAAGGAGACCGGAGGTAGGTTTAGGGGAGCAAAAAATCCAAAACGTCCTTTACTAGGTCAAACCAAACTCAAAACAAAGAACCGGTAAGATTACAAAAAGGCAAGGAGTGACGAGCGACATGGACACACACGATACAAAGACAGACTGACAGGGGACAAGGGAAAGCGGGGGAGTATATATAGGGGAGGGGAAACACAGGTGAAGGAAATCATAATCATGGGACACATGGGAGTGGCTGAGGGCAGGTGCAGGGGATCACAATCAATGACAAACACACACACACACACACACAATTAACCGGCCCTTACACTGCTTTGATCTCTGTTACTGTCATGGCTTTAGGTGTTGCCTGGCTTGCGATGAAGTTCACGTATTCCTCTGCGGCTTTTGCTGCATGTGTACTTTCATTTGTCTGAGACAAAATGGGATGACGAGACATGTAGTCAGCTGGGTTGTCAGATGCCTTTCTGTATTCCACCTTGAAGTTGTAGGGCTGAAGCCTCAGTTCCCATCTCTCAATTCTAGCAGGTGGTTTGGACCTGGGATTGTTCCATATGATTTCCAGTGCTTCATGATCTGTCACCAGAGTTAAAGGATGACCATATATATGTACAGGTGGAAATGCTCACAGCCCCACACTATGGCCAGTGCTTCCTTTTCTGTTTGGGAGTATCTCCTTTCCACATCGCTGAGAGACCGACTAGCATATGCTATCATGTACTTCACCCCTTTTTCATCTTTTTGGCAGAGGATAGCACCTAGTCCAACAGGGCTAGCATCTACAATCAGTTCTGTCCCTCTGCCTGGGTAAAAGTATGACATCGTAGTGTCACTCGTTAGACTGTCTTTCAGTGTCTGTAATGCAACTTGCTGCTCCGGGCCCCATACTCAGGGTGTGTCCTGTCTAGTGAGCTTGCGCAGCGGTTCTAAGATTGAGGAGAAGTCTTTGATGAATCTGGAACAGTAATTAGCCATTCCCAGCAGACTCCTGATTTCACCTGGATTCTGAGGGTCTGCAGCATGCTGAACTGCAGTGACTTTCTTGGGATCTGCTGAAACACCTCCTGCTGAGAAGATGAAACCAAATAACTCGAGCCTTGACTTGTTGAACTCACATTTTTCACGATTGAGTGTGAGACCGCTTTCTCTGATTCTCTGAAACAATGCTCGGAGGTTGTTGTCATGGTCAGTCTGGGAGGCTCCGTAGACAATGATGTCATCACTGAGGTTTTTCACACCAGAAAGACCTTGCAGTGTTTGGCATGTAGCATTTTGAAATACCACGGCGGCAGAAGATATACCAAAAGTCAGTCTCTTGTAGCGCCTCAACCCGAGGTATGTGGTGAAGGTAGTGATGTACCTGCTGTCTGGATGTAGCTCTAGCTGGTGGTATCCAGCTCTCAAATCCAGTTTGGAAAATATAGTTGCTCCATTTAGCTCATGTATCACATCGTCCATTGTGGGAGTGATGTGCCGTTCCCTCTCTATAGCTGTGTTAGCTTGGCGCATGTCAACACAAAGTCTGACTTTGTCAGGGTCTTTAGGCTTGGGAGGTGCGACAATAGGTGAGACCCATGGTGTAAGGCCAGTGACCTCCTCGATGATGTCATCTGCCTCCAGTTTCTGAAGCTCATCCTCGACCTTCTGACGAATGTGGAACGGTACCCGTCGATGTGGTTGGCAAGTAGGTTTAATGTCAGTATTTATGTGAAGCTTTACCTGAAAGTCTTTCAGTTTTCTAATCCCTTGAAACAGTTCAGGATGACTCTCCACCAGTTCATCTGCGACTGTGCGACACTGTTGTGTGGATGATACTGCCGTGACTATTTTAATCAGTCCCAGTGCTTTGGATGTTTTGTAGCTGAGAACGTTGAATCCATCTCCTTTTATTACAAAGAATGTGCACGTTGTCTTTTCCTGTCCTTTCTCCACACTGCATTTGAAAACACCACTAACCGGCAATGGAACTTTGGAGCGGAAAGGGTAGATCTTGGTGCTTGTGGGGCTTAGTTGAGGACATGGTATAAGTTCCTTGAAACGTATTTCACTTATACAGTTTGCTGAGGCTCCTGAATCAATTAAAACTAGCATGCTACTGCCATTTAACTTGATGTGTGTCTGTGGCAGCTCTGATATCTTGTCAGCATCAACTGCAAACACATCACTGCTGGAAGAGTCGTGTTCTGTTTCTTCACCTTGTGCCTTCGTTATGTGATGAACTTTTTTAACATATTTGTTAGCCTTGTACTGTGGTCGTTTTGTGTTACTGTCCTCAGTTTTAGAACGACATTGTTTTGCAAAATGGTTTAGCTCAGGGATTGTCAACCACTGTGCCGCGGCACACCAGTGTGCCGTGAGAGATCGTCAGGTGTGCCGTGGGAAAATGTCCAATTTCACTTAATTGGTCCAAAAAAATATTATTTAGTTGCCGCAAATGATTTTCCATTGTTGAGCGTCTGAGCTGCAATATAGTGGCTGGCAGAGTAATATAGAACAAGTCTACACCTTGTTCTCCTATTAAACAAACTAAACGGCCGTATGTTATTTTTAACTGCCATAAATGTTATTTGTCATTATTTAATACGTTTGTTTACTTATTATTATTTGTACAAATGTATTCTTGAATATTGATTTTGGTTTTTATTTACATGTGAGAGGAACTATTTTTGCGTCCTATGTTTGTGCTGGGACGCATTTAGATGTGACAAGCCCCTGAAGAAAGACACGTGCAGCGGTAGTAGTTTACTCCGCTAAAGGTTATAAGTTAAGGTTTTAATTTCTCATGTAATGTTGTTTTCCAAGTGGACCCATTTCCCTCACAGTAGTGTGCAGCCAGCGAGGTATGTTCGTCATGTTAATGGTTTGTCGCGCATTCTTATGTAAATACAGTTTATCGTGTAACGTGAACGCCAACTTGTTTTTGTATGTTAAAATGTCTTTAAACAGTTCGACGGTGGATTGAAGACGGTGATGTTGACAGAGTTGAATAAATATCCATCAGTACCATAAGAACCACAAGGCGTCGCGTATTTCCTGGAGGGAGTGATATTATGGATCTTATCTACACAGCATGTCATTTCTGGGTCGCGTCTACAACTCTGCTCTGCTCTGTGACGCGCAGCGGAGAGAGAGAGAGAGAGCGGCGAAAAATATGTCACGTGCTTTTCACAATGGGATTTGCTGCTGAAGCTATCAGTATTTTAAGATATGAGCTCTCACTGTTAAAGCCTAACAGTTCATGTGTTTGCAGGTCAAGACAAACAGCCTGGAGCTCCATCAATGACGTTTCTGACTCAGAGAGGCTCTGGAAATATTCTTCCAAAAGCCTGAAAAACACCCTGCAGTGATAAAGCCTGCTCACTTTGTGGTCGTCATTAAAATAAATGAACACCATGTTTCCTTTAAGTCAGTATTTATCAAACTGGGAGGTATTTATTACAGGTGTAATACCTTTATTACAGGTATTTATTACAGGTGTGGCGCAAGAGGAAATGCTGGTTTTAAATGTTCAGTCCCCCGTTAACAGGTTACGCATGCGCCGATTCTTGGCATTTCGCCAAAAGCCGATCTTTATGAGATCTCCGTGAGGTCGGCTTTCTGCTGTTGTGTCTCTATCATGGAGCATGAATTGAGAGCCGTATCAAATCTACAACCCCGTTTTAAAAAGATGTGTAGAGGAAAGCAGCTCACTGCAGCCACTAATACTGATACAACCTGATGCTCACTCATCTGCACTCATTCCGTTTTGTTTTGCAATAGCTTATTGTTTTCCACAATAAGATATTTAGTAGTAACTAAATATTAGTTCTTTTCTGCATAAATTTATTTTAATTTTTCTAACAAAGTGATAACATTTTTTTTTGTCTGATGGAGCGATCTGGTTTACTTGAAACACTGAATACTCTTCCATGCCAGTAGGTAGCAAATAATGATCTACCATATATGCTGTGTTATGCTACAATGTGACATTTTGTAACTTTTTAGGTTGTTGGTGTGCCGAGGGATTTTTTTATTGTAGAAAATGTGCCGCGGCTCAAAAAAGGTTGAAAAACACTGGTTTAGCTTACCACAGCCTCTGCATTCTAGCAGAACAATCACCCTCATGAGGATATTTACCTCCACAGTTCCTGCAGCTGTTGTCCGAACGTCGTTTTTCTGACCAGTGGCTGTTGTTTGGATGCCTCTGCATAGTCTTTTGGTCCAACAGGTTGACTGTGGCTGTTGTGACTCTTTCGATGCCAGTCGCTTTCATTTCAGACAGTTCAAGTGTTCTTCCATGATCAAGAAGCTCATCTAGACCAAGTTCGGGCTCCCTTAGAGCTTTCCTGCACAGCCTGGATGATGTGCAGCTTTGTATGATTTGCGTTTTAATCTCTGCTTCGACTTTTGCAAACTCACAGTTCTTAGCTAACATCCTTAAGCTAGTGTGATAACAGTCCACATGTTCTCCTGGTTCCTGTACAGTTTTTCTGAAAAGGTATATTTGATATTGTACATTTTTCTTAGGCGAGAAATATCCAGATAACTTCTGCTTGGTCTCTGCATATTTGTCATCTTCTTCTGCGAGTGTGTCGTATATATATCATGCACTCGTTTTCCTGCTATATGTAGCAATAATGCTTTGAGCCTAGCATCTCCACCGATGTTCATAGCAGTGGTGTAATTTTCAAACCTTTGCACCCATTTATTCCAGCGAGGTCCAACAGAGCCAGGGTCTGTTTCTGTGTCGAAAGGTGGGAGCGCAGTGGTGTTTACTGACATGCTTGCTGCTGCAGTGTGCTGTCTGCCATTCACCGCTAGCTTGACCTAGAGTTAGCGTTCGCGTTAGCCTCACTCACCCGCAAGTTTGTTTTTCTCCTCTGTC
The DNA here is from genome assembly GCA_038501785.1 of Myoxocephalus aenaeus. NCBI lineage: Eukaryota > Metazoa > Chordata > Actinopteri > Perciformes > Cottidae > Myoxocephalus > Myoxocephalus aenaeus. Next base: position 6,783,342 of record JBAMJR010000379.1, read on the forward strand.
TCTTGGTTTTCTCGAGCAGAAAAAAGAAAAGAAAGACGCGGTGACCGGGTCGTTTCTTCGAGTGTCTTTCCGTTTACTCCTCGTCGCCAATGTAATGTTTCTGTTAGTTGGTTTCACAACAGATGACCGACAACTTGATGTACATTCCCGGGCCTTTATTCTCTGCTCGCTTCCATGCATGCATACGTTATATGCTGTCTGCTCACTCGCCTATGTCATGCATATCTATGCTCGCCAGGTGGCGTCGTTCTCACCGTGAACATCACAGCGCCCATGAAAAATTTGCCAAATCTTCTCTGCCAATGCCGAACAGCTTATTCTGCGGTTGCTATTGACTCTTGTTTTGAGCTTCCGGTACCCCAAAGGTGCTTCATTGGAGGCAATCTCAATGCAGAGAGATACATGAGATTGAGATGAGATTTCTGCAACCAGCAGCAATCCCATTGCTCCACAGTCTGGGACCAAACTCCATCCTCCAACATGACATTTTGGTGTGCCGCAGGATTTTTTTTATTGTAGAAAATGTGCCGGAGCTCAAAAAAGGTTGAAAAACACTGACTGAGCTAGGGCATGCTGTCCGAGTGACCAACACAACCACGTTGGCTGACTTGAGACAGATCCTGCTTGAGGAGTGGAAGACCATCCCACAGCAGTGTTCACCAGGCTGGAGACCAGCATGAGGAGGAGGTGCCAGGCTGTTATGGCTGTGGATGGTTCTTCCACATGCTACTGAGGCTCCTGACTGTTTATTAAAGAATACATTGTACAATTGCCAATATGTCTTGTTTCTTCCTTGTTACTGATAGACTTCAATCATCCAATTCACCAAACAAGAGTCACTAGCAACAGCAGAATCAGCTGTTTGGCATTGGCAGAGAAGATTTGTCAATTTTTTCATGGGCACAACCCACATACTCAGCTGTGCTGCTCATCTCACAAATGCATGTTCCTCACAAATGGGGCACCGTTTGAAAGGGAAATAAACAGGCTTTCCAACGGTATAAAAGTATTTACCAAGAAGCATTGTTACATTAGAGAAATAATCTACCAAACACAGCTTTCCGAACGTTTGGTTCGATGTTTATGTTACCTAATATCTAACTAACCTACTTTGACGAGCTAGCATGGAAAACAGTTGAAAACGGTAGGTCGGTAGTGAAATTAATAACTAGTTACTTCAGTGCACTGGGGCCCGTTGTAACCATCTTCCGCACTGCCTTTCCTTAGCTAGTGCCTCTAGTTTACGGGCGTATATATCCTACAGTGGAAGATGGATCAGAAATGTCTCTTAACTCAATTATGGTGATTTATTTGTCACCTTGTTTATTATTGGGTGTATAAAATCCTTGTTTTTTTCCCACCTTTACCTGCCCTTCCAGTTGTATTCATACCCTGGTCCTTTACAGTGTGCTTGAGTATTTTCTACACACCAAAATGAAGACTAGTCATACATAATAACATGATACATAAAAAACTGTTTTGAAAAGGAAAGAGTGAGGAAAATAAGACAAGGAATTAAAAAATAAAGTGCAGTTTAATCATGTACCACATGAGGGTACCACCAATGTGTTGTGTTCTGTGTGTGTGTGTGTGTGTGTGTGTGTGTGTGTGTGTGTGTGTGTGTGTGTGTGTGTGTGTTGTAGTAATGCAGGTCCTCTCAGTGCATAAGAGAAAGGTAATATTCCACAGGCCCTGGGATTTAGAGACTTCACAGCCACCTTAAATAAAAACTTGACACAAAGTTTAAAAAGCTGTGTTTTGCTGCCCTCTGGCTTTCTGGTTATGATGTCACTGCAGCAAGGTGGAACATTAAACCACTGGATGTCACCAAAGACAAGATCTTTCAGGGAGGTGTGAAGTTAGTCAATAATATGCCTTTATTTTTGAATTTTCATGGCACATCTGTGGCACCTATATCTGTACAAGCACATATTCTACCTGCAGAGCCCAGAAATAAAGTTGTTAAAATCTTATTTTGGTTTCTTTTTCTGAGCCAACAGCTTATGTTAAATGGGCATATAATATGGTTGTATATGAATGTCAGGCTCCTTAATTGAATCAAAACAAAAATTGTATTGAGGTGGTCAGCAAAACTCGTAGAGTTGTCCAAAGATTTTATATAATATTGCATCATGATGCTGAGTCGGAAGGAAAACTCAAACGAGCTCTCACCGGGGCTGTTGTTGTTGCACAGTGAATCCATATCAAATTGTCGTTGGGAACAATCGTCAACGTTAACCTGGAAACAACGGAGAAAGAGTTCAGCAAAGGCGTGGGTGGAAAGTGTGCCATACTTAAAAGTCACATTTGGTGTGATAAAAAAATATAGCATTTGGAGAAGACAGAGGTCCTCACCCTTTTTTTCAAACCCCGAAATAACGATGCCCACTAGGCTACTGAGTAGGATGTTTTTCCCTATCTGAAGGACCATCACAAAGAGTCGCCATGTTGTTGTCCAGCACAAGGTTCGAGTCCCCACCAGTCAGAATCTGGTTGCACAGGCTGTGTCCTTCCCAAAAGGCTCCAAAGACGAATGTTTCTGGAACATTTGAGAAATAGGGGCAACTTTGCGCACAATGTTGACGAAATAAATGCTGGCGTTGGAGATCTTGTTCCTCGTAAGCACCCAAAACATGATTCTCAAGCACAGAGTTTCCTGCATTGTGTATATTGTCAAGGCCTTTTTGGTAAGAACCTTCTTTGGAAACACATGACAATCTGTAAGTTCAAGCCTGTGTTCCACATAAACCTGGCAAAACACGGTGTGTCACCACCTGGTGTCACAGTAGAATTTTTGGAAGCTGTTAAGCAACATTGTCCAAGATGAAGTTTATTCTGCAGTGAAATCTGATGGCTGTATTATGGAGTATGGTGAGCATCTTTATAACAGGCTTAGATACTGCATATTTGTCTCCAAATCCATCAGAACCCCATGAAGATGTGAATTTAGCCCTGTCCTACCTTGAAAAGAAACTGTCAACACTTCAGGAGAATAGAGATAAGAGGAATAAGGGGAAGAAAAGTTCCTGTGCTTTTGACCCCAGCAATGCAGGAAGCATTGGATCTGCTTGTGAGTAAACAGCAGGAATGTGGGGTTCTTCAAGGAAACACATACTTATTTGCAAGACCATCGGCGTTAAGCTGCTACCGTGGGTCTGATTCCCTTCGGCACTTTGCCCAGGTCTATGGTGCAAAAAGTCCAGAAAGTCTAACTCTACAAAACTGCGCAAACAGACAGCAAACCTGTCAGAAGTTCTAAACCTGAACAATACTGAGCTGGATCAGTTAGCGGATTTTCTCGGACATGATATAAGCAGGGTACCCCCAGGATTTTTCATCTCAAATTTAAGACTTTTTTAAGACCTTTTCAAGACACTTTGAATGAAATTTAAGACCAACATCGCACCTTTCCTGATATGCGTATGAATGAAAAAAATAGGAAATAAATCAATCAATCAAATAACTTTAATCATAATACAGAACCATTTAAAACAATAACTGTGAGGGGTGTACAACAGATCCTACAGCCTTTGGAGCTCTGCGCTTTTGGCAGCAATCTGTTCATCCAGTTTGATGAGTTCAGCCAACTTGTCCTTGTGGCTCCTTCTAAAAGGCATTAGACTTTGCTATTAGCTCTGCCATCTTGCTGCCTGCTTGCTTGGCTTCAGCCTGGTCTGCCAACGCCACATGCCCCATCGTCCCGAGTTTAAATGTCTTTCTGCACAAAGTGCACTGTGCCTCCCACACATTCCCCGGCACTGACTGAACCCAGTCATACTTTGGGTCGTGGACCCACAGCGGATTAAAACGGCATTTGCCCATCACTCACTGCCTAGTGCTGCCCATAGCAAACGACGACGATGTCCGTTGCGCGCGCAAAGACTGTACTGCAGTCTTTAAAAAAATAAAAATAAAAACACGCTCTTTGACCAATCACATGTCAGCTCTGTCTTTCTCTATGTCTCTTTTTCTTCTCTATGTCTTCTCTCTCCAGGGCTCTCAAGTGTCACGCATTGAGCGTGACTGTCACTCATTTCGGTCTTAAGTCACGCCCTCCCGCCACAGATCGTATTTCTCACGCTGAAAAAAAACTCTAGGCGAAATGTGCCGCAGCGGCAAACATGACCTGGTCGCGCTGCCCTCACCATGGAACTGTTATTTTAACAGTTAAGTGACTTAACTGTTAAATTGTTCTCTTTTCACGGATACAAATAAAAAAGGCTGTGATTAGAATACGGGACAGGCGGGACTGGTTCTGTCCTACTCACAGACAGGCAATACCCTGCACCACACACTCCGGTACTTTAGGTTGGCGCTGTATGCACCTATTCAAGTTGGTCCCCTTCCATAACGTATAGAAGAAGAACCCTTTAATTTACAGAGAAGAAAAATCTTTAGCTGGAGGACTGTGGACTCTGTAACACTACTGGCAAGTGCATCTGACCCTAATTGTGAGACACGTGATGGAAACGGGAAAGCAGGTTCGCATAGCTCGATGCTAACCTGCGAGCGCGCTAGTTAGCGCGCTCGCAGCGATCAGCGCGCGATCAGCTGTTAAACAGGTCTCAGCCAGTTCAGAGCCATACAGTATACAGGTTGCCTGATATTTTGGATGCGACGTTTGGGTGTAATAAGATTCGTTGTAACAACGAACAATAAACAAATGTTGTGGAGCCGTATCAAATAAGGAAGGGGGTAAAAATTAAGACTTGATGAACGAAATTTAAGACCTGTTGACCAAATTTAATACCTTTTTAAGGCCTTAAATTATGAATACTAAATTTAAGACTTTTTCAAGTTTTTAAGACCTCGCGGGTACCCTGATAAGGGTGCATCGGCAGTTCTACAGACTTCCTGAGGGAACCCTCCAACTTGCTAAAATCAACGAAGTACTCATGGCGCTGGACCAGGGTCGCCTGTCCGAATTCAAAGGCAAGACCCTGGATGAAATCAGCATTAACCCTGATGGTACTTATTATTTAACTTTCTACACAAGTTTCTGCATAAAATATAGCTTATCTCAAGTAAACAATTTGTATATCTCATATGCTTGTCCTGGGCATTATTCACTAACAGTCATTCTCCTCACTTACGACCCCCACCAACTCACAGAGAATGTGGAAATGGACAGCGACAAAGCGTGTGACTCGGACTCACAAGGTACGTTTTTTTTTTTTTATGATACTAAATGTAACAATGCATATGTATTCAAGTATGCCAATTTACTGTAGGGTTGGCCAGCAGATAGCACTTACAACAGCAACGTTTAATTTTGTCCGTTACTCTCTGAATTAACGTGCATCAGCTGATATAACCGCACCGTAGAGCGTAGTTTTAAAAGGAGAGCAACGATTTAGACATCTCTAGTCATCTGTGGTATGACTTATACATTTCTAATTGATCTTTTGTTTTCTTCTTCTTTTCAGAAAGTCAGATCCCATCCAATCGGAGAGAAGAGAATGAGACCACAATGCCAGATGTGAGCCATATGGATGCAGCACCTCAGGAGTGCCCAATGACCTCTCCACAAGCCGGTCAACGTGAGTCTCCAAAAATGAAAAGCAAATATTCCTTCTTTGATATCAAACTTTATTACTATACGTGTTCCCTAGGTTGATAACTTGATCTGGTTTCATCCCTTCAAAGGTGACAGTGTCAATAAAAAAAAAATCTTACCATTGATAATTTTTCTTATAAAAAAACACTTACAACTACTTGAAATGGAATTTGATATCCTCATATTTGCTCCCCTTGCAAAGTTAATGGTTTCCCGCCTTATTCTGGAGGTTTTGAGACATTTACAATTCTTCCCTGAAACATTACAATGACGTTAGAGCAGACCTGGGCATTGTGTGGCCCGCGGGCCACATGTGGCCCGTTGGTTGATTGACTGGCCCGTGTGAGGTTGATTGGAAATTACAAATTAAACATATTTTCTAATTTAACCTCTTGCATGGACTAAAGCTGCAGTGCTTTTATTTTTAAGTGTTTTATTCACGTAAAGACGCAAAACGTAAATCAAATACGTGCGCATGATAGAATTACGTGTACGAGCAGTCACAACTCACGAGACGACTTTAGCCCTAAAAAATGTCCACTCATGCTAAAAAAAGAGAAAGGTAGACGCCTGCAGGGTTTTCAACAAAAAATGGACTGCTAATTATTTATTTATTGAAGTCGGAGGTAAAGCCGTGTGTTTAGTTTGCGGAGAGCAGATCGCCGTGTTTAAGGATTACAATTTGAGTCGGCATTACGAGACGAAGCACGCGGAGAAATACAAGAACTTGACTGACGCTGAAAAGACGGCGGAATCGGAAGCTTTGGTAGCTAAGCTAGCAAAGCAGCAAGGCTTTTTTTACCAAGCTTCACGCAGCCAGGGATGCGGCAACCAAGACCAGCTTTGTGATATCCCACAAAATCGCTAAAAACAGTAAGCCATTCTCGGAGGGGGAGTTTGTCAAAGAGTGCCTGGTGGACTCTGCAGCACTAATATGCCCTGAAAAAAAAAGAAGCATTTGAGCAAGTCCCTCTATCCAGGCGAACCGTGACAAGAAGGATCGAGGACATTGCGGCGAATCTGGAGCTTCAGCTGCAACGTGAGGTGGTATGTTTTGACTTTTTCTCCTTGGCTTTGGACGAGAGCTGCGATGTCCGTGACACAGCCCAGTTACTCGTATTCGTCCGTGGGATAAAGGACTTCAAGATTACGGAGGAGCTGGCAGCACTGCGGTCAATGAAAGGGACAACGGCAGGGAGCGATCTTTTCACGGAGGTAGTTGCATGCATGGACACACTGGGTCTGAAATGGGACAGACTGGTAGGTGTCACAACGGACGGCTGTCCAAGTCTGACCGGGAAAAATGTCGGACTTTTGAAACGTATGCAAGATAAAGTGACTGAAATCGACACAGATCAGAAATTGGTATTTTTGCATTGTATTATACATCAGCATGTGTTGTGCAAGTCAGTGCTAAAAATTAACCATGTTATTGATGTTGTAACTAAAATAGTTAACTTCATCAGGGCATGAGCATTGAATCACCGACAGTTTGTTTCACTTTTGGAGGACCATGAGACTGAACATAGTGACATTGGCTTCCACACAGCTGTCAGATGGCTCAGCCTGGGCAAAATGCTAAAAAGAGTATGGGAGCTGAAAGCGGAGATTCAAGAGTTCTGCAAGAAGAAAGGCAAGGACACCCCAGAGCTCTCAGATGAGGACTGGATGGCCGATTTTGCATTTGCTGTTGATGTGACTGCACTGATGAATGAACTGAACACCAAACTGCAAGGCAAGGGCCTTTTTGTTCATGAAATGCACAGCCTGGTGAAGGCTTTCATGAGAAAGTTGCAGTTTCTTTCAAGCCAACTGGACAGCAACAATCTCACTCACATGCAAACCCTGAAAGAAGTCACCCCATCAGCTGATCACCTCCGCAGGTACTCATCCAAGCTAGGAGCACTGCATGGTGAGTTTTCAAGGCGATTTGAAGATCTCAGAATGATCGAGGATGAAATGCACATGATTTTCTCTCCCTTTACCTGCAATGTGGATAATGCACCCAGTGATGTTCAGCTGGAACTCATTGACCTGCAGTCTGATGCGGTACTGGCAGAGCACTTTAAGTCAGGATCACTGCTGGATTTTTACTCTTCTCTCAAGGGGGAGAACTTTCCAAACATAAGGAGACATGCTCAGAAGATGTTGGTTCTCTTTGGCTCTACCTACATATGTGAACAAACATTCTCAGTGATGAAGTTTACAAAATCCAGGTATAGATCCTCTCTCACTGATGATCATCTGGCAGCTGTGCTTCGCATCTCCACCTCAGACATTCAACCTGACTTTGATGCACTTGTGAAAGCCCAACAGAGACTAGATTTCGCTCACTGAACAAGAAGAAAGAACTGAAAAAAATCAAATGAGGTGGCTAGACTAGAAATGCTGGCATGTAAAGGCACCAATTAGCAGTGAACTGGGACACTTTCTTTGGAGGCCTTTTTCTTACTATTTGGAGTACAAAGACAATATTGTGGTGTCTTTAGAAAGCTAAGAACCTCTTTCCAACAGTATATGGAACTCAAAATGTGTTTTGGGGTGAATGTGCCTGAAAATAATCACAAATGGTAAAAACATTCACATTTTGTTTATTTTGGTGTTTTATTAAATAAATGACATTTTTTGTAAGGCAACCTTGCTTTTTCATTGCTTAATCATAACATGCAGTACTCTTACCAGCTTGTCAAAACAATGCTATATACTGCTTTTATAAAGAAATATAATTAATATTATGCAGAATTGAGTTTAGCCTTTTGGCCTGGCCCCCACTTGTTTCTCATGTGGCCCCATGGAAAAAATAATTGCCCACCCCTGCGTTAGAGGGACCTGATTGATCCCACACCGGGAAAATGTTATTATAACAGCAGCAAAGGGAAAACATGTGATTGAGTTATAAATACAAAATAAACAGCATAGGTCGCTCTGCCTCGACTCAAAATGCATTTTTCTTTTACCCGTTGGCTAATATTTTGCAGACTTTACATGCGTTTTTTGACTTTTGTTCCTCAAAAAACATTTCCATAGCACTAGAATGGAAACAGAAACATTTAATTGTGTTTCTTGTTCTACAGGTCGCCCACCATTCCAGAGGAGAATGTGGGAGAGAGGAGATAATCGTGGTCTAGAAGCACAGGATGTCCTTCATCACGTCATGCCGTGTGCCAGGCAAAAGCGACTGCGATAAGTGCCTTGAACTTGAGAGCGGCTCTGAAAAATAGAAATGGGTCCACCCTGAAATTTGACATTAAGAACAGAATTACAGCAATGAAGAAAAAAGTTGATTATGGCTGTTGAGTTTTCCAAAAGTGTGACGTTTAAATCACATCATTTAGTTCCTGTCTGTTGACGCCTGTTGTGCTTTCCAAAGTGTCGCATATAAATCAAATCGTTTTGTCACGGTGTTGGGTTGTTGATTGTTTATTCCCTTCACCCGTCCTCAGCCACTCCCGTGTTTCTCCTGATTGTTCATTCCCTCACCTGCCCTCATTGTTTCCACCTGTGCGTCATTACCAGACCTGCAAACTCATGAGGGGTGAAAAAGGTGACACCGGGGGGGGCGCAGCGAGTCAGTGCCGAACAGCGTCACTCGTCGAGAAGCTGACAAACTATGATCATTATGGGTTTTATTTCTTCTTTTGGCAATACCCAAGTGTACAAGTACAAATATAAATATAAATATATATATATATATATATATATATATATATACACACACACACACACACACACACACCACCGTTCAAAAGTTTGGGGTCACCCAGACAAATTTTCAGTTTCTTCACAATTTCCTGCATGGAGTAGCCTTAATTTCTAAGAACAAGAACAGACTGGAGAGTTCCACATGAAAGTTCTCTTTTTCTGGCCATTTTGAGAGTATAATGGAACCCACACATGTGATGCTCCAGATACTCAACTAGCTCAAAAGGAAGACAGTTGTATAGCTTCTCTCACCAGCATCACTGTTTTCAGCTGTGCTAACATAATTGCACAAGGGTTTTCTAATCATCCATTAGTCTTCTATGCGATGAGCAAACACAATGTACCATTAGAACACTGGAGTGATAGTTGCTGGAAATGGGCCTCTATACACCTATGTAGATATTTCATTAAAAACCAGACGTTTCCACCTAGAATAATCATTTACCACATTAACAATGTATATTGTATTTCTGATTAATTTAATGTTATCTTCATTGAAAAAAACTGTGCTTTTCTTTGAAATATAAGGAAATTTCTAAGTGACCCCAAACTTTTGAACAGTAGTGTGTGTATATATATATATATATATATATATATATATATATATATATATATATATATAATGTATTTTGTAGACTTAATACTTACGATACTGCTGTACTATACTGAATATTGTTTTGCTACTACTACATTTCACTTCATAATATTACACTTATATGCCATAATATGTATAATGTACCAGCCTTTTTATTTTAACCATATTATGTCATACTGTTATACCACTTTACTTTGAGGAGACGTCACTGTTAGTCTAGAACACTGGAATAATCTTTCCACCAGGTAAACCTGAACATGCACACCTCTCTGTGTGACAGTGATTATAACCGCATAACTATAACTAATATATATATAGTATACAATTAGTAAACAAAAAAGCAAGATAGTTCAGAGGAAATTATATATATATGCATAACTATATAGGTTATAATTAACTGGAGGATATACTTTTTTCTACACGTAGATCTTAACCCTTAAATATAAACAGGAGCCCGGCCACCCTACGGAGGAAACTCATTTCGGCCACTTGTTTTTTAATTAAAATACAAGTTGGATAAATCTCCATTGTCCTCTCCTTATACGTAGTCAGGTGTCGGTAGGTAGAACTGACAGTGCCGCTGACTCGCCGCTCTCCTGGCTGACGCCACACGCTGCCACGGACTCTCCGCTGCCAGTAATCTCACTCGCTGTCTCTCCCAACAACGTTAGCTAACGTGATAGCTTGCTATTAAAACTGGTGGGAGAGAAATGAAGCCGCTGTAGACATCTTAACGCTGATTGGCCAAGACTCGACACAAAGATCTTCTATTTGCGAAGAGCACAACTCTTTTTCTTTCGTGTCTCACTCTGATCTCAGAAACGCTGGGCGAGTTGAAGAGTTTTTGTTTTTGGGAGGGGGCCCAAAAACTCTTCGGATCTACACGAGTCACGTGGATGACATATTTTCATTTCAAAACGGCGAATTTTGCCGAAAGGTGACAAGTTTGCAGGTATGTCATTACCTTCGCCCTCCCCTTGTATTTAATAAATTACTTTACATCGTCGGCGTTTGGGTCCTAACTCCAACCACCCCGTGACAGAACGATCAGACCAACATGGACCCAGCCTTCAACCGTTTTGCTAATCCTTTCGATGTATCTCGCCTGGCTTATGGTGGTCCCCGCATCCTCCAGAAGAGATGCCACAACCACTATATGGATTTAGAACAGTGTTTCCGACAGGATATTCCTGCCAGGTCAAGCTCTGCAGGGGAGACCCCGGTCCACCTGTTTTTTTGTGGGCCTGATGGCCGTAGCCTGGGACACTATGGGCCAATCCCAATCTCCACCCTTACGGACTTTGAGGCCTTGAGGGTTTAGGGGTGTCCCATTGTTACATCGTCGAGTGCTTGAGGGCTCTCTGGCAGACATTTTGAGCCTTTTATGATCCCTTTCCGTAAGGGAATTACCCACAAATCATTGCAATGTAACGTTAAACACGCAGTTCCCAATGGTGCTTCCATTGGGAAGACTCGTTCAGCCCGATAATATAATACATTTACACTACAACATTACGGATTAAACATAAAAACACATGAAATCATAGGAATGCAAGCAGAAAATATATATAATATTTTTTTTTTACATTAATCAAACATTTCATTTTGACAAAAACGAGTAAATGGATCATTTAAAATGACTTCTCATGTCGTGAGGAAGACGTTCAAATCAGTGAATAAAAAGTATAAAATAAATACACAATTGTACACAATATTTTTTTATATAGTCACGTGATGTTGCAGCATAGTGCTGTCCGATTCATATTCACACCAGTTCAAGCCCTCACAGACTCTCACACTCAACCACTTAGCAGCTGACGTCAGTAAATCCCCAGGGTTCAGGGTTTAGGGGGGGGATTGGGCCTATGACCACTATTTTGACCTAGAAGGGGACTCATGACGCCCCGGCCGACCCCGGCTCCCCGTATCCTATTGGCACCCCGGCCGTCCCCTGTCCCAGCTGCCGCCTTCGAGCCGCAGCCGACACCGGGTTCTCCACCGGCGCCGCGACCTGTTCCAGAGTCCAGTTCCCTAGTATAGCAGTATATGTGTTACTGGTTTATTGGTTGATGATAGAACACAGGAAAGAAGAAAAAAAAGAATGAATTGTCTGGAAAAAAAAACAAAAAAAAAAACTTACAGAATGTATTTTCTTTAATTATGCATATCATAGTTTTTTTTCTACTATAAAATAGCACTATGTGTTAACAGTATCTCTGCAAAGTTTGACTTTGATTAAGTGAAGTTAAATATTTTTAGTAATTAATTTAGTGCACATTTCGTGTACCGTAGGTTTAGGTCCCTGAAGCAAAAATGCCCTAACTTTCTCCCTGGACGCCTCTGGTTCCACAAAAGAGGTGCTCTACTCAAGCAGATGCACCAATACAAACCAAGCAATGCGGTGTGGAATATTGTTTCATCCATAAGTAAGTCATGTCAGTTTTTTGGCTGGAATGTGGTTGATATCTTGCTGAGGCTTTGGCGCAATTGGCGGATTCCGTGGGTCGTAAACTTTCCAGAAAGGTGCGCCAATCATGTGTGGAATATGAAAATTGATATTGTCATAACTTGGGGAGCTTTCGAGTCCTCTCGAGTCATATGTATTTTTATGTAGGTTTATGTTAATATTTATGGTTGAATTGTAAAATTGACTTATATGCTCTTGTAAGGCCAGGCTTTGCAGTTGTTTTTTTTGCTCTGTCACATCAGTGACTTTGGTATCGATTCATGGGAGTACAAGGACTTTGAGAGCGAGGATGAGCTCCTGATGAAAAATTCTGCCCCCATTTTTTAGGGCGCTGGGGTTTATCAAGTATATATATATACATAATCAATCAAGTTGTAATAGCTATATTTAGGGTCCGAGCGACTGAGAGTCCGAGAGGACCCTATTGCTTTGTCTATTATTAGGGTCCAAGCGACTGAGATCACAACAGACGCGACTCTCAAAAACGTGTCGATACCAAAACCATTGTTTTCCTATGGTACGGGCCTTTCATGCGCGCTTTTTAAATGCCGCGCTTCGCGTTTTTTCTAGCATTTTTTCGGCGCGCCTAAAAGTTGAAATATTCTCTACTTTTAAGCGCCTTGTGATAATCATTAATAATCAGCGTGCTAGAATAATTTTGTGTGATGTTAATAAAAGTATTGTGAGGGCTGTGTGTGTGTGAAGCGAGCGCAGCTGTGGTTGTCAAGGCCAGAGGGAGGTAGTGGGAGTCAGCAGGAGATAGTGTAGACTCAGGCCTGACTGAGATCTAGGTTGATATCTGCATCCTTGAATGAAGGGAGTTTGCTGGGTCGGTCCCATTTTCTAACAAACGGTACACAATAAATCATTAATGATGATACCTTATCAACGCAGAAAACAGGCAAAACCACACTAGATACCAAATCTTCAACAGTTCATCAAATAAGGATGACTGCTAGTGCACTTTTAGGATTAGCTAATTTACATTAACAGTTCAAGGAAAACACTTAATTTGTCACAATATTGCACATAGCTATTAACAATATAATGAATTACAACAGCAATATAAAATCAATACTGGCAAAATTCTGACGCAGGCACGACCGCTTGCCAAAAGGCCATGCGCCTCCCATGTCAACCAGCAGCTGCTAGCAGCTTTAATTTAACAGCTTTTCTGTCCGTTACCTCCTGCCGACGATCCTTCAGAAAGACTAGAGGTGCTGCTGCAGCACACCTGCCTAAATAGACTGTCCTGGATAATTGGACTGGGCCATTCTACCACAGCCAGAGGGGTGTCTTCAGCAGCCGGTATACCAGCACCACTGAGAAGAGCGGTCTTCTCTCTCCTTCAATAAGCCATGGACTCACCGACGGCTGTATATCCTGCAGTGGAAGATGGACAGAAATGTCTCTTGTTTCATAGAGCCACCCTTAACACAATTATGGTGAACTTATTTAATTTATTTTGTTCCCCATTGTAATACTTGTAAATATTATTTGGTGAATAAAATCCTTATTCCCCCCCCATCACCTTTACCTGCCCTCCCAGTTGTATGCGTACCCTGGTCCTTTACAGTGTGATTGAGTATTTTTTACTTTTTTTAAGTAGATCCAACTGGATTTTTGGTTTAATCAGTTAATTAGTCTAATAAATCTGTGCAGCACCACTTCCCAGTTTGAAGAGCAAAGAGTGATGAAAATAAGACAAGGAATTAAAAAACGGCCCAATCCCAACGGCCCAACCCCCCTAAGCCCTCAAACTCTGAACCCTCAGGGACTCACTGACGTCACCTGGTAAGTGGTTGAGTGTGAGAGACTGTGAGGGCTTGAACTGGTGTAAATATGAATGGGACAGCACTTCGCTGCAACATATCACGTGACCATGACTACATTAAAAAATAGTGGGTATTTATTCCTTGATTTGAACGTCTTCCAGGCTCTTTCCTCACGAGATGAGACGTAATTTTACTCGTTTTTGTCAAAACAGCTTCAAACTAAATGTTTGATGAATAAATCTGTGATATATTATATATATATATATATATATATATATATAGATGTGAGATATATATATATATACGTGTGTGTGTGTGTGTGTGTGTGTGTGTGTGTGTGTGTGTGTGTGTGTGTATAGTCTCTGCTTGCATTCATCTGATTTCATGTGTTTTCCATGTCCCATCAATAATCTTAATGTTGTTGTGTAAATGTTATTTATCGGGCTGAACACCCACGTGCCTCTTTGTTTACCTTTTTTTTACGTCTCCATTCTTCCATTGGTAACTGTGTGTTTAACGTCACATTGCTATGCATTGTGGGTAATTCCCTGAGGCAAAGTCTGCATCTAATGCTGACTTACGGAAAGGATTCATAAAGGGCTTAAAATGTCTGCCAGAGAGCCCTCAGGCGCCCGACGATTTGACAATGGGACACCCCTAAACCGGACTTCGCGGGAGCGCGCCTCAAAGTCTGTGAGTCCATGAGAACGGTCATATTCCACAGCCCCTGGAATTTAGAGACTTCACAGAAACGTAAAAAAAAACTTGACACAAAGTTTAAAAGCTGTGTTTTGCTGCCCTCTCTGGCTTTCTGGTTATGATGTCCATGCAGCAAAGGGAGACGTTAAACCACTGGATGTCAGTAAAGACAAGATTTTACAGGGGAGTTAGTCTTTAATAACCATTTTTTTTCTTTTTTCGTGAATTATTGAGCCCTGAAAGTCTTATTTTAATGATATGTATTGTAAAATTCTATACATGTGGTAAATAGGATTAAAAATAATAATATATGTATTTGTTATATGTTTAAATGTGCATTATCTAATGCGTTGGTGAATACACAAAATAGTAAGATAAACACATAAATGTGTATTTTGAATGTATTCGTTCCACGAGTCTGAAAGAATACATGTCATGGAAGCAACATAGCCCAAACTCTCAAAATTGAACACTGCATGAAATGTTGTGTAGTCATAAATTACTTTATCAGATGCTCTATAAAGAGGATGGAACATTCGGTCTTCACAAACTCTCGATACACTTAGCACTTTGGAAAACGCCACACGGTGGCGCTCAGAGCACACAATAATAAAGGAAAGGAGCATAAGACACTTTCCAGAAAAAAGGGAAATGAAATTAAAGAAATACTGGAAGAAACAACATCTTAAATCTTTTGCAAATACAAGATTATAACAGTGATATTTAGGCAGATAGCAGATATCCGAACTGGTTATAGTCCTTAATCAGATGTATATGATATATTTGTAACATTTTATTTATTGAACCCTGGGCGGCCAAAATAACCTTCCAAAGTGTGTTTGCAGATGGAAAAGCTGGAGACAAATCAAGTGCATGTCTCATGGAAATATGAAAACATTCATGTTTCAAATACTGAGCGAAGCATCTCCCAAGTTGTGTTGCTTGAAGTACATGACAAGCAGACAGTGATCACAGCTAAATACAGTAGGCTATATACAGTAACCAGAAGAACCCTTATATATCAGCTGCTGGAGGGAGGGTGTGTCCAGAATAACCCAGATATCCCAGAGCTGACGGCACCAAAACAATACATCTTCAGCTCTGTGTGTGTGTGTGTGTGTGTGTGTGTGTGTGTGTGTGTGTGTGTGTGTGTGTGTGTTGAAGTATTTCATTTTGTGTGGTGGAGAAAGACCTTTGTTGACACTGAAACTGGTCAATAAGTGGCTTTTAAAGACATATTTCACAGGCCAACAAATGATTTTGTTATGTACAACTATTTCACATTTTACAAATTGTTTTCAGGGGAATAAACATAAAAGGAACAAGAAAACACAGTTATAAGGTTACAAATAATAATAATTTAAACATCCGGCATACGTCAAAAATGTACTTCATTATTATTATTGTAGGATATATTTCATATCCTATGACACCGCTTTGTTGAATACACAATTCTGATTGGTCAATTGCGGCATTTAATGGTGTCTTATTTCTTTATAGCAGGCCGCTGCTATGAATAACAGAACGTACTAATATTCATTTTGTTTGCCAAAAAGTAATTCACAGACTAGAAATATACATCTTAAATAGTGATGATATGTTTTGGCTGAATTAGAACCCAGAGATGTGCAACTCCCTGTTGTACCTTTTATGAACAAACTGTGAAAGTCCAGTAAGAGAAATCCTGACAGACTTACTAGGGATCTGGGAGGAAGTACTTGTCAACAACAATCACGGATGTAGAGTTTGACAGCTGACCACGAGACCTCAAATAGAAGTAATGCGACATTTTCTTTAGCAGACTTCTGAAATAATTGTTCAAAAGTAATTGACCCTCGCTGAGCCTCTCGATTGCCCCTCGATTGCCCCTCGATTGCAGACTGGCCTATCGTATTGCGTGCAGCTCAACTGAAGAACAATGGCTGCAAATAATGTTTTTTTCTTCTGATTTACCAAAAGAAAATATTGCCGGTGGCATCACATTTCCCCTAAACCTGTAATTGGGAGATGCGAAACCAGATATATGCATATGAACATAATTTGTAAGAAGACATACAGTGAGTGGCGCCCCCTCCACTCCATTAGGTGCCCCTGTTTGTTGTCATAAGCAAGTGTTAAAGCGGCCACCTGGCGGTAAAAGACCTGTCGCCTGTTTCCTGAAGCGATGCAGTGATCAAACTCCATCACTGAATCAATGCTGTGAAGTGTTCTCAACCAGAAAAGGTTGTTCATTTCCTCCGTGTGTTCAGAAGCAACAGTTTTCAGGTGCGGGACAAGCTGACATCATGTTGCTCTCGGGTTTTACCAGAGGCGACATCTATGTTGAAAATCCCAGCTATGAAAATATGGGGTGTGGGGGGGTTAAAACATGATGGTGAACATGAAATCAGCAGTAAGTGTATGTGCACTTGGCATGCGTCAGGTACAGATACACTTTAGATGTGCAGGTGTGCTGTTGGCCTACCTGTGCCCTTTCCAACTGAAAAAGATCCTTTCATAATAAAAGCCCCACTGAGCAGCCCATTAAAACAAAGGAGCGAACAGGAATGAAGGTGTGAATCAAACCTACTAACGGTTCTGCAGGCCGGGCCACTTGGGCTTCCGATACCCAGTTCCATTGTTGGATTCTGGTCCAATTTGGTAATATGTTTCATCAGTCAGTGGGTTATGAATCTGAAATAGTACTTTTATTTTTTGATTTATGTTTGGTTCTTTGGATTGATACTATTGGTCCACTGCTTTGGTTCTGACTGAAATATCGTATAAATAGACTTACTGGATGGATTGTCATGACATTTTGCACAGACATTCAAGGTCCCCCAGTGGTTATAGCTAAAAAGGTGAAAAGGTAAAAAATGTAATCGGTCCAGCACCTTATTTATAGTATTTACAATTAAATACTTCTGAAACTAACAACATTCAGCCTCATAGCTGTACTTTGTGTTTAGAAGTAATTAACAAAAAAACAGCATACAGATTTGTACTATTTGTTACTACAAATTTAGCGACAGAATATGTAACCTGTCTGGTTCCAGCCTGGTCTCACTTCCCAGGGCGTCGAAGACAGAAGCTCCGGCAGTGGCGTCTCCACACAAGATATGAGAAGCAGCGGGCTTTCAGCTAACTCCAATGTGAAACCAAAAGTTGAGTTTTTTTTTACTGACGACAGCATAATGTCACGTGAGTCCCGTGACATTGAGTTCGTAGCTAACGTTACGTTTCAGTACTTAATTTAAGCCAGAGCATGAAGTCACACCTTAATAACCAAGTTGTTTTCTTCCCTAAACCTAACCGCTGCATGTTTGACAACTTTTAAGCGTGTGCTCCAACAACACATTCTCACTCCAATGCGCTGAAAATACTGCAGCTCGGCTCCTAATCTTCAAACGCCGTGGCGCTCTGTGCGCCCTGTCAACATACGCTCACAGCAAAGCGTCCTTTCAAAATAAACTTCCGTCTTTACGAGAACTTTTCAACGAAACCACTTAGAAAGTCAACGTTTGCTTTTAGTTTCAGTGAGGTACACGGACAGCTGTCTCCTGGATGAAGGTCCTGAGTAATATTTATACACAGTAACGCAAATAATAATTTTCAGTGCTTCCCAGAAGGCCGAGAGAAACCAAAAACTGATCTAAAAAGAAATCCCTGTGGATTATCGTCGTCATGTATTCTCTTTTGATCTCTAATAAGACACAAGAATATAAGAGCAGAGCTTTGTTGGTGAAATGAAGAGCAGATTTCCGTGGTTTAGATGTTTTACCCCTCCTGACTCTCACACAACAATCTTTGGGCTTTGATGAAAGTTGCTCTCACAAAGCCCTAAACACAATAGACCCCCCCCCCTCCTCACCCTTGCATGCCCTTGTGAGAGGATATATGTCAAAGCTGAAACATCATACTCCAAAGTATCACTTTGACGCTCCACGGGTCACATTCCTCTGTGATGGTGGAGGACGTGTGAATGGATTCGCCCATGTGAGGGAAGGAAGGAAAAGGAGAAAAGTTAAAGAAAAAAGAAGAAGAAAAGCGGAGAAAATTGCAAGACAAAAAGAAAAAGGAGAAGAAAGGCGAAAACCAGAGTTATGAGAGTGAAGTCCATAAACACAGAGCAGCATCTGGCACGGCTCATCCTTCCCATCATACACATTCCTGCCTGACACGTTCACAAAGCACCATTGTAATGAACTGGATCTGACTCATATCCTCACTGCTATCTACCCCATAAGCTACGACCACATACACACTACGACACACACACACACACAGGTTTGGCCTTGAGCCACCTCCATTGTGCAGAGTTATGGGCTGACAGTTTTAATACCACCTGTAAATGATTCTTCACTGTAAAGAGAGGAGGTGTGAACTTCAAAAGACAAGGAGGGAAGAAAGGAGGAGGAGGAGGATGGATGGATGAGCCGGGATACAGTGGAGCTCTAATGTCATGTGACCTGTGGTCAGGGAGGACGCAACATACTCAGTGTATATGTGTGTGTTTGTGTGTGCGTGGTTCAGCCTTCCTACCCGTCAGTCCTTTAGACATCAGCCACTGCAATCAGAAGCCTCGAGAAGATCAGAGAGAGACTCGGTGTCAGAGGCCAAACTCATACTTCTAGGTTTACCTTTACATAAATTGTAGCAGTGGTACCACAAAGCGCATTTAAAATCATTTTTCTCCAGTAAAAGCAAAGAAGGCAATACTTGACTCAGTGATTTAAGGATGTAATGTCACATGGCCTTTATTTCTGTCGTGACATACATTCACATACCGTACTTTTCGGGTTACAAGCCGCTCCTACGGCTGATCAGTGTCCCCGCTGTAGCAAGCTAGTAGCGCTGCTAGCTAGCGCTTCTGCTGCTACCGCCCGCTGCTGCTGCTACTGCCCGCGTCCCCTCTGCCCAAGTCGGGTGTCGAGCCTGGTCCCGCTACCTTCGGTGGTTTTCAGGGAGCTAGCGGAAGTTAGCGGGGAAGTGACGGAGCGTTAGCAGGAGCCCCAGCTGGCTACAGCGGGGAGCTGTCGGGGACACTGACCGAAGGTAGTAGCGGCTTGTAACCCGAAAAGTACGGTACATGATATTCTCCCTCTGCGTTTAACCCATCTGAAGGATTAGCAGCACCGGGGGAAAAAACTCTGGGTTCAGTGTCCTGCTCAAGGACAGAAGGATCAGAACCGCCAACCTTGTGGCAAATGGGAAAGCGACTCTGCTTCATGAGCCACGGCCGCCGCTAAGTGCCACTGGCGTGAATCACGTGCTACGACGTTAGCCGCAGCTGTTTCACAGCGCTAACCAGCCGCGAACCGCCAGCGTCAAGACTCTTAGACTAAACAAGTTATATAGTAATAGCAATATAGTGACGCCAGGGGCTTCTGCCCAAGTGAGGGAGCATGAGAAGGAGGGATGAGATCAGGTTGCATTGTGGGTTGCTACTAGCAAGAGAACATTCAACGGGAACTGACCTCTAGTGGCAGAATAGAGAAATACAACCTTGTAAAGGCCTGTTTTCACAACAGGGATTAAACTAAAAAACTAAATGAAAATACAGATATCAGTTGAGGATTTTTTTTTTTCAAGTTTAAAACCTTTCAAGGCCAACTCCTGGAATTTAAACACTCGACCGAGAATGACCGTGAACACCGTCACATAATCCTCGATTGATCGTTGTTTTTACTACGATTAGCTGACACTTCACTCCGACACTCCACTCACATTGGAGACGGCTTGTTGTCCAAAGTGGACAGTAAAAAAAGAAAAGCCAAAGAAGCATTTTATTGTATCGAATGTAAATGCTGCACTTCATTGCGCTGGCTTTCATCATTCATGACTAGAACGACCAGAGCCCAGGCGTCATGAAAGCCCAACATAATGTATATGTTTATTATATTTGATACATGACTTTTAAGTTAAGGCTTAATGGTCCGTTTACACTGGTTTACTATAACTCCGGGGCTCGGTGGAAAGATAGTGAGCTCCTATACTTCCATTGCTGGTAAAATACAAGATGTAAAACATATTTGTATTGATTTTTTTGTAAAAATAAATAAAATAAAATAGGCCTATATAAAATCCTATGTTCAAGTCTTATAGTAACCTTTCACGAAACAAATAACTACAAGAATTCAAAGAAAACCAGGAGAGCTGGATGTTCTCTTCGTCCTATTAATACTTAAATAGGCAAAAAAAGAGCGGGCAGGTTTTTTGGGAGCACTGCACCCACAGAGTGGAACGTCCCGCGGGCAGAGGTTTGTGTCCACCAAATAGGAGAAGAGAGAAAAAATATCCCCAAATTCCCCTGAATGAAGCAGGGTAATTAATCGGCAACAGGGGTTTGCCCTCCACTCTGACACATGAGTGACATGCAGGCTGTGTGTGTGTGTGTGTGTGTGTGCGTGTGTGTGGTGTGTGATTGCTTCTCCTCCGGGGCCTGCTCCATCATGTCCTCTTCTTCTTTTGATGTTTCCCTTTTCTTTCCCTCTTCTGCCTCTTTCCTCTCTTGATGTGCTCAGCGTCCTATTCTTTTTCGTTTGGTCTTTTGCGCTGTCGAATCATTTCACGTGGTGAATGTGTGCGAGTCAGAGCTGACAGTAAGGTGTGGGAGGTACAGAACACTGCTCAGGTGTCTCGCGGTATTTTTAGGCGAACGGTTCCTTTTAAGGCGAGACACCCCAAGGTGATGTTGTTCAAGCGCTGATACATTTTGAAATTTTGGGCTATTTTACTTCCATAACGTGTCTTCTTTCAGACTTGTGGAAAGGAACACACATTTAAGAGTTTTTTTTAATAATTAATTTTTTCTTCTTCTACTTTTATCTCCTAAATTACCTAAAGGTGCATATTTAAAAAACTAAATTCCAGAGTACATGAAATACCAAAAAACTGGCTTAATGTAAATAAATACATTTGGTGTTGATCTATGAGTATTTATTTTTCTTAATAACCTATAGTGTCTTGCAAATTTTACCATTCCGTGTCTTCAAAAGCAGTTTTATCTTAATTGTTGTTGTTTTTTCTCTCAGACTCTGAGCCAGAAAACTCCCCTTCAGTCGCCTCTCTCTGCAGTTTCACTCTTATTTACTTTCTGAAGGTTTTTAGAGTGGGCTTTGTTCAGATTCATAGCATATTATCTCTAAAACATGCTGATGCTACGCTGTGATTGGTCATTGTGCGTTCTAGGGGCAGGGCTAAGCAAAGAGTCAAATTGGGAACCCCGCCCCTGTCATTCAAATGAGGTAAACCCGCAGAGTTTCTTTCTGTTAAAATGCCACAAATTAATTGACAGATTTTTTTCTTCTTCACAGATCCAATCGAGATCATTTCCAGCTTTCTGGAAGTAGAGTTTCTTTCAATGTTACCGCTCAAACACAGTCGCGCTTATCTGCATTCGTAAAAGCTGGAACATTTTAATTCCCATAAATTTGCTTCCATAAATAAAATCTCCGCGGTGAGCAACAGCGACGGCCTATTGGTCGTAACCTGAGAAGCAAAGGAGGAAGGGAGGAAAGCCCGCCACATTAACGACAACCACACTTATGTAAAGCTCCACACAGTATTTATAGTCAGCTGGGCTTCAGGAGGCCACAGTCGGAAAGTCTGCAGACCACAAGTCATGAAAGTCCTACACACACACACACACACACACACACACACACACACACACACACACACACACACACACACGTGTTTTAGTTCATCATCTGCAGATCCTGGTATGAAAACATGAATGTCCAAATCAAAAAGAAAACTGCAATGATGTCAGGGCGGCAAGCGAGATCACGGGCAAGTCCTCAAGGTAATCGACCCTTCACCAAGTCCCGCCCCTCGAACACAGACTGGCCAATCAAACAGTAGCATCGGCCATCTCCGACAACTGCGTGCTTCTGCTCCACAGTCTCTCGTGCGATCCATCGTTTTCAGATTTTCTTCATTTTCAGGCTGGTTTTTGTGAATTTGGAGCTAGTCGCGGTTAAACGTTGCGTAATAGCGATAGTCGTTAATAGTGAGATTTGAAGGAGATATTTTCATATTATATTTATTTCACGTCTTATGCTCCTAGCTACAGAAGATATCCTGAATGTATCATGCTGCTTCCTTGATTTTATTGTCTTCCGTCTCGATCACAAAGTGATATTGCACTTTTACACCGCGGTCTCTCGGCTTCAGCTTCCATCTTTATCCTTTCAACTAGCTTTTGCTGCTGAATCAGTTTGAAATGTTAAATGTATATCCTTCAAAAGCATAACGTAGAACCGGCTGTCTTCTTCTTTCTGACAGTGAGGGCTCCTTGGTAGCTCTGACAGCTTGACAGCGTAGCAGCGCAGGGGGGCTAAGTGAAAGCTCTATTGCTATTTGGCATGTATGCACTTTTTTGGCTTTTCTTTTGTTGTTAACTTTTTAAATATTTTTTATTGTTGTGCTGGTATACGTGTCCTGCCAGTGTTCCTCTGCTAGCCAAATGTCCCCCAGTGGGACCACGCACAACTGGACGGCTGTCTTTAATGTTATTGCTTACAGTGTGTTTTTTTATTTTTAAAAAATCTCTCCAATGTCACAGTTATTTTTCTTATACCTATTATCTGTACAGTTTATGACCTTCCGAAGTGGTCCACGCTGCAAATAGTGCATATTGCATGTCAGCATACGCCATTAGACACAATGTGTGTTGCTTTGGATCAGTTGCTTTGGATCAGTGTGGACCAGTGCTGGAAAACAGAATCAGCCCTGACGGGGGTGTCTTTCACCTGAAAGTGAGCTTACTGTGACGTCAAGCTTTTTCTCTGCCATATTTACCAGAACTGTGTTTACAAAGCTTCCAGGGCAACTGTACACACACATATACACAACATGAGCGCTGACACATGTGCAGAGAGCAGGAAAATTAACATGTACTGTAAAGAAGCAGGGGAAGTGGGAGACGTATGCCTTCATCCATACTCAGGGATGACAGGACGCTGTGCTCAAAAGGTGTAGCAGTTACTGCCCCAGTGCCCAAAATGTGTCAACACCTGTGTTACACCGCAGGTGTTTGACAGCTGACATTTCAGTTTAAAACGTTTGACCTTTCATTATAGCGTCCTCATGTGGCCAATTATGGTTAACAGGGTCGCTGGATGTGTGCCTCGAGATTAATGTCAATACACTGTCGGCTTTTCCAAGGAAAGCGATGGATTAATGCATCGGGGCCTTTCCTCACTAAGCTCTCCAAACAGAGTGTGCAATACATTGTTGTACATTTTCACAGGAAAATAAATAGTTTGAATAAAAATCCTGAAAGTAGTCCACCCGTAATTCTGTGTTTTAGTTTTATTGGAGATTTCGAAAAGTCTGCACTTTGCACAAAACAAAGTGTATTTACATGTGCCAAGCAAACACATTTTCCCACAGCATATTTAAAAGAAATTTAGCTGATATTGATGAAATCTTGGGCAACCCAAGGATTTCTTGGGATAAATAATTCCCATCTTTTTAGGTAGTCAGATCCCTGGTGGTCTGATAGTTCAGTCAGCTGCTACCCCAGCAGTTTGTTTGTTTTTATTCGTCTTCATTCTTGAAGAGTGTCCGACGTCCGTCTGTGTCTACAGAGATGCGTTCAGGCTCAGCATTTAGTGCAGGTCACTTGCATTTTGGCAGCGCCCTGAGCGCAAAACACAATACAATCACTGTAAAAATGGAAGATAGAGGAAGTGCAGAAATAGGTTTCGGGTTGTATTTACGTGCGTATAGTGCGGCTGAAACGCAAGCAGTGACCTTTTGTGCTGGGGATTAAAAAACTCTTATCAGGAAATAAATGTTATACCTTCACTTACAATACATGCTTTTTTAATTTAACTTCAGTAACATTTTAGATGAAGACATAAGATGATTTAATAACAAATAATTTGTTCCCAATTACTTGAAGGAACATTGTGTAGCATTTAAGGGGAATTATTGGCCGAAATGGAATGTAATATTTCATATAATATGGAATATTATATAATATAAGTGTGTTTTATTTAATGAATAATTACCTGAAATTAGGAATTGGCACACGGTAGAAGTTTCATTAGGTTGCAATCTGCAACCTCACCACTAGATGTTGCCAAATCCCACACATTGCATTCACGTTAGTTACTCTTGTGTGTCATCCCTCATGGATTCATGATTACCTGACTAATCCTTATTTGTTTCTAAGCAACTATTCACATTGTTGTGTATTGAAAGAAATATGCAGTGATTGACATACAATCTTATATTTTCTCATTTATTTGGTGCTCCAGTTTTGGTGGAAGTTCGAACAGATTCAAAAAAGTTGCCAATGTGGAACGTTAAACAAACATAACAAACTCACATCTCCATAGTCCCGATCGGATGAGGACGATTACCTTTTTGTCAGGCCTGACACTTCCTCAGAGGGATAAAAGATGCTGCCGCAGTGGGGGGTCCCCGTAATTGGCCCGACCCGACGGATGGCGGATGGAAGAGGATTATGGATGGGATGTGTGTGTGTGTGTGTAAGTAATAGGGAACTTGCTGGTCCATTCTGCTGTGGAACAGAATTTGCAAGAAATACAGCAAATTGTTTAAACCCTCGTTGCGGTTTCCGTTCTGTTTTCTTCTTTTTTTTTCCTGGTTGGTAAACAGTGAAAATGTTACGGTGGTTACTTCT
The DNA here is from genome assembly GCA_038501785.1 of Myoxocephalus aenaeus. Lineage (NCBI taxonomy): Eukaryota > Metazoa > Chordata > Actinopteri > Perciformes > Cottidae > Myoxocephalus > Myoxocephalus aenaeus. The sequence continues at coordinate 6,808,776 of JBAMJR010000379.1, forward strand.
GCTTCTGAATGAGTCTCTCTTTCAAACTCTCAAACCAGAGTTGGTGATTGTTGCAACAATGGAAAGACTGACAAAGAGTTTTACTTCCCACTTCCCAAAGCCAGATGGGTGAAAGTGTTTTTTTTTTTTTTGTTCAGTGGAGAAAGGTGCTCCAGTCAGTGACAAGCCTCTCCTTTGTATTTTTGAACGTATGTTTGTATGTTACTGCATTAAAATGTGTGTTCTTGTGTATGTTTGATTGCTTCTTTGTGTGTGTGTTTGTCAGTGCGTCTTTGCATTCGCCAATACCATGAATTCACAAAGAAGTCTGTTGATGAGATGCGCGCTTCACAAGACCGCTTCACAAGACCTCTGCTGCTGTTTTAAAGCAATCTGTTTTCCGTGTCACTTTTCCGTGTGTCTCGCTGGCACCGGTGTTTATTCCAGTACGATTTTGCTACAAAAAAATTAAAGTACCATTATCTCTGGATTCGCAGAGTAATTAATCTGCTCAATTTGAAGTTAACACTAGAGGACACTTATTTTAGTCGTGTTTCGCCGTTCAATTCTGGGTAAAGAGGGATATATCCACGTGTGTAACGATGTTACACTACATGCTTGTTTCCAGTTTCTGATACCAGTCGAGTTGAGTGTGAAGACAACATTAATAGTTGAAGTAAGCTTCCGAAATCTCCTCGGAGAGCCATCTCTTCTGCAAACCTGGTGCTAACGGCGACAGTGTCCTATTATTAATAAGTGAATAGACGAGGCCAGGGACGTACAGTATAGCACTAAAAATCAGCCCGAGCCGCTGAGATAGAGAGGCCTTTCATGAGAGCTCGACATGTTTTGGCAGTAATTGTAACCCTAATACAGTTTTTTGTGGTGTGAAGAGAATTCAATGATGCTGACCTTCAAGACACTTTTGGATGTCTCGCTGACACCGTCCTCCTCAGTTCGCTTTATGTAACAATAACGCAAAGCCTCTACTACGTCTCACTCGATCCGTCACGCCAACGCACATCTTTTGGACTTACAAGTACAGTATACATAGATACATTTTTATATTACATATTTGTATTTATAATTTTCATCGTTCTTGACTTTTGCAGTTTTGTCTTTTTTCTTTCTGCACCCAATACAAAGGCAAATTCTTTGCATGTGAAAACCTTTTGGCAATCAACCGGATTCTGATGTATTGCCCAATAACACAAAGTGAATGAAATAAATTAAACACAATTTCAAGGGGTATATAATTAAAGTACAATAGAGCCTCCTCTTGTACATTACACCATCGAACAAATAGTGCCGTAAGATAGAAGCTATTATTTTACGAACAAGTTCATCCATGTTGAATTGCAGTTTTTTTTTCCTTTCTCTCCTCTATTTCATTTCATTTTCTGATAAAATATTATCAAATGAAAGGATGTTCTTTCACATCCAATAATGTGTGTTCTCTTTGGAGACCACTTTGGAGAAAGTAGCCTTGCATGCTGTGTCGTTCTCTGTATTTTGTGAGTCATCCAATAGAGTGTGTGTGTGTGTGTGTGTGTGTGTGTGTGTGTGTGTGTGTGTGTGTGTGTGTCCCAAGCCTACTTTCTCCACATGTATAATTTCCTTAAGTGGTACGTGTGCTGAGAAGAACATGAGGCGGGAACTGACGTTTGAGTAATGCTGGGTCACTCTGTCACTTTAAGAAGAACTGCAGTAATGTCTATCAATTCCGAAGAAAGGAATGTTTACGCGTTTCTTTTCCCCAACAACAATATTAATGTTTTGCTCATGCCTCTTGAACATTTGATTAATATATTTTGTCAAAGTGCATTTGATCACCAATTAGGCTTCACATAAAACCATTAAAAGCATCAAAACATAATGCAGAAGAAAACAAGATTTAACAACCATTAAGAACATTCATTAAAACATTAAAAAAGTAAAAAATAGAATAAAAGTTGCAGTGCAGTTTAAGAAATAAAATGCAGATATTGATTAATATCCTTGAATCTGGTTCAATTAAAGGCAACAGCAAACAGAAATGTCTTCAATCTGGATTTAAAGGAGCTGAGGGTCTCAGCAGACCTGCAGCTTTCAGGAACCTTGTTCCAGATATGTGGAGAAGAAAAGCTGAACGCTGCTTCTCCGTGTTCAGTTCTGACTCTTGGAGCAGAAAGTAGAACCGTCCCAGACGACCTGAGGGGTCGGGATGGTTCATAAGGTAGCATCAGATCACAAATGTATTTAGGCCCTAAACCATGCTTTATAAACCAGCAGCAGGATTTTAAAGTAAATTCTTTAAAATGAGGGGAGATTGATCCTCCCTGATTGGCCACAGAAAGCAAGTGACGGGGTAAAAAACATCCTGCAAGACAACAAACCGGTTGATTTTTCACTCTCCAGGCAAATGGGAAAAGGCCAGTGTTTTGTTTTCTGTCCTTCTTTTTTAATGATAAATGTTTTGTGTTTCTCCTTTTTGTTGCCGGTCTGGTTATATAAATTGTTTTCCCGAAATTTGGGAGATCGGCGCCTGCATGCCGGTCCACTCCTCCCACTGCCAAACATCCTCGAGCACGACAGTGTGATATTTGGGCTGTCGGTAAAATGAAATCTGTGTCTGTTGGTCTAAATGTTCAGCTGTCTGTTCAGCTCAAACCCCGGCTGTTTTGGCCACTTGGGAGCAGCAGACGCAAGCCGTAAACACCACTCTGACACATTATCACCTTTTAGATGGCACACTTGTTTTGCAAACAGTGGCTTATTTACACATCCAGCATGCAGCAACATAAGCATTAATGTATACATATTCATATGTACATTGCCATGTGCTATAAGTCTGATTCACTCATCTACTGTTTGAAGTAGACTTAAGAGGCGATATTTCAGTCTCCACATACCTTTGTGCTGGGCAAGTTGTGTGTAATGATTTTTATTTATTTTTTCACCCAAAACTGCTGCCTGGAGCTTGAAACGAAGAGTGGTGAAAGTTATTCTACAAAATTTGAAATGCGGGATATAAAACTAAAACAATTATTTGAAAGATGGAACTAAAAAAAGCCTCTTACCGCAGGGGGGGACTAAATAGTTCAGGGATAAGTTTCTGTACGTTTGTCACTATGAGCAACTTTTTTCACATACTGTCCGTATTTATATTTAGTACGTCCTCAATTCATAGTTTGTCTAATGTAGTCTTCCAAAAATACCAGGATGTCTTACTGCATTCGGTCACAGTATGCAAAACTTAGCATGCTTTTCTGGCTATTCTGACCCACAATCCTTTGCACAGCAGATATATGAGCAAGAGATTCAAAGCTCGAGGTGCCATGTTATGAGGAAGTAGCATGTCCCAATTGAATGCATACTGCATGCAACCGTATGTACTAAAAGTAAAAAGTTACGATCTGTTCCCACAAGCAGTTCTTCCACGAGGCCCAATGATTGTAGCGGCTTTAACGTGTCTTCGGGCTGCATTGCATCCTGGTATTTTGAGTACGGCTGGTGCGAAAATGGAAGGATTTGGATTTCTCCCCACAGAGTGCAAAATCAGATCCACAAAAGCAGCCACTAAACACAGAGAGCCTCGACAATAGCAGGCACTGAGCGGGGAAGACAACATGCTCAGCCTCTGAGGCGGCGCTGCATAAAACTGTAACGCTACACCGAGGTAAATGGGTTTCACAGTTCACTGCTGACAACTTAGACCAAATCCCTCACAGCATGTTTCTTTTTTTTAAGATTCTCATGCGACCAGCAGCAGGATGTGCACACTGCAACAGGATGGAGAAAGACGTTTTTGTCCCCCAGAGAAAGAAAAAAAACTCGCTTCGGCCATCCATCCATCCATAATCGTGTTTAGTAGAGTCCGAGACGTGTCCGCAAACCGTTTTTCAACCCATAAATCTGCTTTTACGGCTGGGATATTCATTCATACATGGTTTCTCTGCACGGTGTCAACAATTTACAGTTTGTTGCATAAGCGAAGAGAATCCATCAGCGTCTAGGTGTGTGCGTATGTATGTGTGTGTGTACACACAACTCGGGTTTATAGTGCAGCTCAAGGTCTTTTCAAGTATTTCAAGCTCTCTGTGTTCATGCAGTTCCAGGGTGAAAAGTGATCAGGAATGTATGTAGGTGATGACCGACATCAGCAATCCGTGGAAGCAGCGCGCAAAGTACGACCCCTTGAAGAGGGCGTTTAAAAAAAGCTACAGTCTCAGACACTGAAAAGTTTAGTCCCAAGGACGGTGTCAAAGCACAGCATGTTTCCTTGAAACCAAGCACACAAACACAATGGCAACATGAAATGAAAGCAGCTACCACAAGGACAAAACCAACAAAGAAAATAAATAAAAATCACTAAAGAATGTTTCGGCAGTCTCTTTCACCACCTCTCTTTTTGTCTCTGACTTTTCTCCTTCGTTTCTTTTTTTTTTGTAAGTGTGACTGTTTTCTCTCGTGTACTCTCAGCTCAGCGGGTGTTGTGCTGTGCTGCAGCGGCAGCAGCCGGCTGCGGGATGAAGATCGGTAGTGTTGTTGCTGAGCATCGACACCTGGGAGAGCAGATTCAAGCTGCTGGACTTTCAAACGCGCAGGCAGACACGACGCCCCCTGAGTCACCAGGACAAGCACAAAGACTTTACAAAGACAAAGTCTGAGTTTCAAGGCCAGAAGTGTCTCTGTGGTCCAACCGGCTCTATTATCATTCCTCTGCTCATCTTCCTCTTTTATTTTCAGCCTCCACTTTTATTAGAGACACACTCCCCAAATGTGTTTTGCACCCAATGACACCCAGAGTGGAATGGAAAAATAAAATAGAAATGAAACATGAAAGCAAATAAGATGCTTATTCTCACATTAGCTGTTACAAAAATTCTTCTTGTTTAAAACACTCTGACCTCCCTGGAACAGCAGATGGCTGAGACGGAGGCTTTCTTCTTAAAACCGGACCCTCCCCACTGTGAACACATTCAAATGTACTCCATTCATTAAGGTAAAACACCATAAAAGGGCCGTGATAGAAAAATAATAATACCAGTGCAAAGTGAAGGGGTAACATTCCGAGATGAAACTTGAATGTCTGAGTTTGAAGTCGTAATTTTATGAGAAAAAAAAAAGGAATATCACGGTTAGTAAGGATGGCCTCCGAGCGAGGCGAAGGTCCTGGAAAAAAAAAAAGCTACACACAAATGTGTTCTCTCGTGTTCTTTTATTGACATAAATGGATGCTAACATTGTAGAAGTTACATAGAATCCAGCTGCCGTGCAAGGCAACATCTTGGAAACTATAGAAAAGTCCAGTATTTGGCTGACACCCTTTTCCTTTCAACTAAAAAGGGGCTTCCAGTATGAGTGATAACAGATCAGCCGGTCACCCACTGTACACCACCCCGCTCAGTACATGTCACCATGCTGTGAAAACAAAAGGTTTTTTATCCCTTCTGAATGGTTCTGACTGTGCACAGTTTGTGTCCGGCTGTTCCCCAACATCTAAGTAATTCATCAACAGCCACAATAACAGATCAATGTCCAGCACGTACTGGACAGACTCTGCCAACCCAGGATTTCTTTTTAGTGCATCCACAATACTCCAAAGTCCTCCGGCATCGATGGGGTGTTAGACGGCTAGGAATCGCGAATTTCTTCTTTAATAGGTAAGGCTGTTTTCTTTTCTTCCCGAAAAAAAACAGCAATCCTTGATATAAACACATGAGCCGGTTTGAGTCTCGTGAACTGTAAAGCGAAACCTGAATGAAGACACAGATGTGTTCAATAGAGTTTAAGTACGGTATTTTGAAAGATGCCTGACATGAATCAAGAGTATGACATGAAATAAAAACAAGACCCAATATGTATCTTTTCCTTTTTATAAACACATTCTGAGGCGGATGATTTCTTCTGAAGAACTCGATAACTATGGAGGACCGTAAATGACTTAATTATAAATAAATAAATAAATGCAGGAATAAATAAATAAATGCTTAAATAAATGTATAAATAAATAAATAAATGCATAAATGCTTAAATAAATGTATAAATAAATACAGGAATAAATGCTTAAATAAATGTATAAATAAATACAGAAATAAATAAATGCTTAAATAAATGTATAAATAAATAAATAAATACAGGAATATATAAATATAAGTTATACCTAAACAGGACATCATTAAATAAATCTATTTCTACATTTCTGTATTTCTTCATTTATTTATGCCTGTATTTATGTGTCCACACGTATTTCTTCATTTATTTATTTCTGTATTTCTGTGTCCTTGTATGCAAATGAGCTGGGGCGGTCCGAACCTCATTGTTAAACAGGATTGGTCAAGTAGGGGAGCAAGACAGAAGCAATCGATCCCTTCACATGGCCCCTGTAGATGAAGTCAAAAAGCTGTCTAGGCTAGGGTGACCATATCCAACACCAAAAAGGAGGACACTATGCAGTATTTTGTGAGGCTGTGAATAATTGCACAGGAGGGGTGCAGTTTGATTTTATTAAGTGTGAAGGGAGATGTGAGCCCTTTTTACTGTAATTGATCTCCTTGGAGCAGGCCTGGTCAACCCGCGGCTCCCGAGCCGCATGCGGCTCTTTGCTTGGTTTCATGCGGCTCTTACGTTCATATCGAAGTTTGTGTTTGTGTTATTTATTTATTTTTCTTTTAAAATCTTTTTATTGATTTTGCAAAAAAATACGTCGACCCATTTAATGCGGAGACGGACTGTTTGAAAGCCCTGCTAGTCACAGCTTCTCTGACGCACCTTGAAATATTTCGGCAAACTTCTCCTCAGACCTCAATGCTTATTGTGTGAATTACACCATCAGTTAGCTTGTAGGCTGTGGATTGGTCCAGGCTTTCTTCTTGCAGAGCGTTTGATGAAGCTCTCTCTCTCTCTCTCTCTCTCTCTCTCTCCATTGAACATGACAAACGTCAGTAAACAGCTGGACAAGGCTTTGAAATCACGGATTTCGTGAGTTATTAGTTTGTTTATTATTTAGGAAACGTCGGACCAGTTGCGACGTAATGTTTTCAGCGGCGCTAATGTTGTGGTTCATTTATCACCAAACAACGTCGGGGGATTGAAACACGTCATTACCTGTTTGTCTGATGCTGTTTGTCTGATGCTGCAGAAGTAGCTGCACCAGTTTAGCGCTCAGCGCTGCATGAGCACTACGTGGAGGAGGAGGGGGAGGGGGGCTGTCAGGGCGAAATTCTCACAATAACTCAAGTAAATGCCCCGTCAGATATCAAACACATTTGGGGGGAATTTATGACAGAGAGAGTCATTTTTATTCTTAAATACTGATGAATGAAGAAAAACATTGGGCTCCAGCAGAAGGGGCACTTTTCTCATCCAGGGAAAAAGGGCAGGTTGAGCACCACTAGGGATCAGCGGATCATTTCTAAAAGTCCTGCCGGGATCAGGCTGCTCTCGGCGGGCAGCACAGCGCTGACGGCCCGGTGCTGCGGGACTCACGGTCCCTCAGCAGGAACTCAACTGGTCGCCGTATCTTTTTAAGTCGGCTGATTCTTCAATAACCGTTCACAGATTTGATGCTTAAACAACTAACTTCTCGCCTGAAAACATCCTAAAAGTACATGTTGTGACTCAACAACAGTAGTATTCAGAGAACGTCAACTTTCAGTTGTGAGTTTCCTCATCAAGTACAGAGAAGAACGAGTATTGAGAAACGGCCGCTGGAGACATCTTAACGCTGATTGGCCAAGACTTATCAAAGATCTTCTATTATGAAGATCACGACCACTCCAATCTCAGAAACGCTGACCGGCCAGTTCACATATTTTGATTTCAAAACGCCGAATTTCGCAGGTCTGCGAAAAGGAGGACAAATACGCGTCCGGCTTGATGCTGCACCGGACGCCGGACAGGGCATTGAAAATCCGGACTTCTTCTAACGGTTAGCTGAGCTTGCCAACTTCAACAACATGTGAAGGCAGAAGTAGTAGAGCACAACATAGCAGGAGCGATCACACTCCTGTGACCAATCATGCTTTAGACAGAGGTTCGGACCGCCCCAGCTCATTTGCATACAAGGACACATAAATACAAGGCATAAAATAAATGTATAAATACGTGTGGACACATAAATACAGCCATAAATAAATGAATAAATACAGAAATGTAGAAATATATGTATTTAATGATGTCCTGTTTAGGTATAACTTATATTTATATATTTATTTATTTCTACATTTATTTATTTATTCCTGTATTTATTTATTTATTTCTACATTTATTTAAGCATTTATTTATTACTGCATTTATTTATTTATTTATTTATACATTTATTTAAGCATTTATTTATTTATTCCTGTATTTATTCCTGCATTTATTTATTTATACTTAAGTCATTTTCAGTCCTCCATAGATTTCTGCATTATCCAGAACACCCTCGATAACGTGCGCATGCATCCTGGTGGTTGTGCTCTCGCTGTTGCGTGCAAGACGGTGGCAATGGCATTCCTCACCATGTATAAGCAGAGGTGCCCCGCCCCCCCGCCCCAAGCACAATTTGTCCCTAATAGCTTGCCCCCCCCCCCCCCCTTCTCTGTCATTCCCATGATGCCCGTCGCCTTTAGTCCCTGTCACTCTGTCTGTGACTGCCCAGCTCCTCATTGTGACGTTCTCACAGCAGATGGAGGCCCTTTCAGCAACATCAGCTGGGGCTTCAGTCCACCAAGACATTAGTCATGCCTCCGGGCTACCGGGGACACAAGAAGGCTAATTGGAAACAGATCACACACACACACACACACTCACACTTGTGATCACATTCACACATGCAACTACGCACACAGACGAAGGAACCCACATGCAGGCCATTGCACACACACACACACACACACACACACACACACACACACACACACACACACACACACACACTATCGTGCACTTAATTACTCAGACCCTCACACTAATACACTCTCACACAATGCGTCACACACACTTGCACTCTCTGTCTTTCAGAGGCCCCTCCGTCTCCCCAAAGGAAGCACCTCGGGGTGAGGGGAAAGGGGGTCAGTTTATTGTTTCTTATGAAGAGCATGTGAAACAAACGAGGGACTCCACAGACGGGTAATGAGAGGGATAGAAGGCTGTAAGGACGGAGAGAATGGGAATCCTCCACCTCCATTAATGTGGCTTTTCGTCTCTGTGTGTAAAGGACAGCTCCGTCCCCATTGTGTGAAGTCAGTCCAGCGTAAACCCTTACTGGCTAATAGCAACACACACACACACACACACACACACGAACGATCTGGCTTCACATCAACTCTGCGGCTCCCACAATCAGCTAACTCTTAATTAGCTCATCAAAGCTTGACAGGTGGTTACACTTTACCCGTACAGAAATACAAGTTATGTCCGGGCAGGTCTGTGAATGACAAAGTCTGAATCATGGTAGTTGTGCACCAGGTGCTCTTTTTCTTTACATTTTTTGTTTCCAATAGCAGAGGTGTATAAAGGCAGTTTGACATCATGTGGAATCCCCATAATCCTCCTCCATTGCAGTGCCCGTTTAGCTTAGATTAGATTAGCCAGAACAGTTGACAGTTGTGAGATAAAGCTTGTGCGACAGTAAATAAAGAACACAAAATACAAGTAAGCTGAGCGAGGGAGTGACAACCCAGCTTGCAGTTTTCAGACACAAAATGTAAGACACTTCCCAAATCGTTCTCCCTCCCATCACGTCAAATAACCCGGCTTGGACATTTGCTTCTGGATGTCTCGGTCATTGGGCTTCTGGACATCTGACAGCGACGCTCATTTAGCGTGTGTATGAAACGCACCCACACACGACATTACAGGCAGACCCTGACACTAGGGTACGTAGAGCGTCGTAGGTATAGGAGCTTATAGTGGCACTGACCAAGTTGCGTTATTTGTTAAACTGTGGCAAGCTAGGCTACGCTGTGACTCATAAGTAGGTAACAGTCCCAGTCCACAAGCGTCTTTCCGTGACATTGGAGGATAGAAAGAGCTTGGATGACCGCACAGGTTCATAAAGGTAGTTTGTAACCCTCCTTTTTAAATTCCAGTTTATCTAAGGACTGCGTGCGGTCTTCAAGGAACCCCTTTACACCTTGCATTAAAATGGGTCGTATCCAGTTTCTGGACTGATGGTTTAATCTGATCGTATCAGTGTCCACATTTAGATCCAATCATTCTGTTCAGCTCAAACAACCGAGCCTCACATTACATATTTCGGAATTTTGGACACCAGCTCCGGAGGTGTTCTGGCCAAGTGGATTACAATTTGTCCTTAATGCGGTTTTTTGTAATAACACTTGTACTTCCATGTAGTCAATTACATCCGACTGCAATCGTATTCACCTAAACCGCATTTTAATGCAATTTGTTAGGAGCTTCAGCAGAAGTTAATGTTCCCATGTCCCATCCATATCATTGCAGTTGCCCTAACCAACCAGAAAGAGTTGCTAGTACATTGTCAAGGACAAAATCCCCCCCTCCAGCACAACAAAGCCAGAGAGGTAAGGCCTACCTGTGCATCAAATACATTCATCGCTCAGAGAAGCAAATACCAACATGTGCAGATGAAACAAGTGGCAGCACGAAGCAGAGCTGTGATGTCATGAGTGCACTGTGTTATGTAAGATCAGTCACAGATGACAATTAATCACATTGGAGCTTGTTTGTCCGCTTGGTGTGTTGTGTTGATTGAAGGAGCCAAGAAGAATACATACACATAAACATATACATAAATTGCTATGTGTCATTATAGTGAAACTACTTACATTAATTCAGCTACTGGAGGGGAACAAGAAGTTAAAATGTTAAATACTTTGCCTCTTAGGCAGTTAAAAGTTCAAATGTACCGAACCGATACATTGCATGAAAAATATAGAAATATAGTTATCCACTTATCCACAGGCATTTTACCTGTTTTTTTTAAGCCTGGGGTGAAAATAGAAGGCAGTATCATTATGATTATTATAGGCTTGGATACCTGTCAGTCAAGCAAACATGGCAAAAAAATTAACATTCCTCATTTTAAGCTGTAATATCTGTGAAAGTAAAATTATTGAGACCCAGCTTCTTGTGTAAAAAAATCCAGCTTACTTTTGAAGGATTCCTCTGTATTAGTTGGCATCCAAGGCACTCTGGTTGAGTTTTCTTGGCGCCAGCATTAAAGGGCCATTGGAAGAATCCTAAACTTCAGGCACTGTTTGAAGGATTTCTGCTCGATATGGCCACGCTAAATGTTACGTTAGAGCCACTGCATTCAGTAAGTCAATCAGAGATGGCAAGGTGTGATCCAGCATGAGGCCTGAACACTGAACCTTGAAATGCATGAGAATGCAGTACACATTTCGTATGGGGAGCAAATGCTAAATATATGAAAACAATATGCAGGATTATATGGTGTCGGATGGGAAACAAGCAGGTTTTAGCCAAGGTGACTTCCAAAATCTCTGCCGAGGTCTCTTTCTCTCTGCCGGTTTATGAAGAAACAGAGCGGAGGATGTCATTCAGTGTCTGCCAATTAAATGATGCCCTGGAGCATGGCTCGCTAACGCAGCTAATTTGTGTATATTTGGAGATAGCAGTTGGCGGCGGCAGTGGAGGAGGCCGATTCTCCGGATGGGCCGACTCAGCAGAGCGGGGGAAGCCTTGATGGACAGCTGCTGATTAGGGGAAGTCCAGAGCAGGTTGGGTTTGCACCGATGCCCCAAGGCTTTGTCAAGGCAGCAAACATCTCAGCCTATGGTGCAAACACGCCTCCCTCATTACTTATTAATTAATTCTCTTTGGATGATGTGTTGACAGCTGGGAAGGGGGCTGCACAGGCCAGTGATGAACAGGATATTGTTGTTTAAAGCTGATTCAGTGGCTGACTCCCCAGTCCACTGGGCTTACCTCTCTTGCTGAAAATCAGGCAATGAATGACGTTAAGGAGGGTGGAGGGGGAAGAAGAAGTGACACAGACACTCATAGAAAAACATTGCTCTGAACATGCAGGAACCAACTATCAAATTGGACAGGTGTCATGTCATCAAGGGGCAGCGATCTGGAATCTGTCCTGAGGCTGTGAATACTTCCCCCCACCATGATCAATAATAGATTGGGTAACACATTGATATCTACATTTTTTGCTTTGCATTTATTTATTTATAATTTTGTATTTATAAGTCCTTTGTATGACTAGGTGTGGCCCAAAAGACGTATAAGAGGGAAAAGAAAAGGAAGCAACGTAAAGAAGAGGGAACCATCTTTCAGGACATGAAATTAAATAGAATTGGCAACAGAAATTACATTTTTAGACAACTAATTTGCAATTCAAAGATGAAACACATTGTGTCAACTTTATTCACATCGACCAAAGTCATGTTGTTGCCTCAACTCAACAATGCGAATCCCAGTCTCTAATGTCAAAGTGTTGCGCCACCCGACTACGAACACTCGTGAGAAAAAAACTGGCCAAACAACTTAGTAACATATAAAGACTAAATAAGAAAAATCATATGTAATGTATTTTAAACAGCATCTGGTGCGAATCAAATGTACAACATTCTGCCCATCCTCCAGGTAACACGGTTAGCTGTCAGCCCTGTGGCCGTTGTTTGGACAGTTTGTGTTGTTAGCAGGGTCAATATCACCATAAGGTGCCTTTCGGACTACGATTTTCCATTGAACTTCATATGCATTGTATTACGTAGATGTTATGCTGTTAGAAATGCATGTTGGTTAAGCTCCCACACTTTTTTTATAAATTAACTGCATGATGACAATGTACTTGCAAACAGCCACATGTCTACCCTGTCATGGACACATTTAAAGTAGAGTAAATACATTGTAATTACATAGTGATTATAAATTGTACATTTTCAGAAAGATATTAAGTCCCTTTCTTAACAATATATTTTATTTGATGGGTAAAGCTAAATAATAATAACTAAATTATGCAAGTAATGTCCACCCTGCAATGGAAAACTTGCTGAGGGTAGACAATGACAGAGTGGACATTTTTAGCTAATATTAGCATTTAATGAGCACATGATGGACCTTCAGTTAGCAACATGATTCAGTTAGCAAGGTGACTGTGTACTGTTTAACAAATAGATTTCGAATTTCTGATAGGTTTTTATATTAATTGATATTTCACTATGACAGGGTGGACATGATAAGCTTGACAACATAACACTGCACACGTTAATAGGATGAAAACTACGATATACAAGTGTAAATACTTAAGTCTGCAACATGCCACTGTTTCAGCCTCCAGTGAAGAAAGACACACTGGTGGTAGTGATGTCACTGAAAACATCAGATGTTTTCTTAAAGGGGAAGTTACCCCATAATGACAGGGTGGACAGCAATGTCAGGGACACGTGAAAAAGGTTCAATATGATTATGAAAATAGAATATATATATGATCAAAATGACTCATTTTATCAAATGACTTGTTGTGGACAATACAACCATATCATTTCTGAGGGGATTTAATATAATTTAACCATCTATTACACACACTGTAGTTAGCAGAGCAGTGTGTGGGACATGCCAAAATCACGTACAACCAATGAAACAAAACAGTATAAAATAATTAAAACACATTTCAAGAGACTTATCATTGTATTTCTATGTGTGTAAATGTTTGGCCATTTATAAAAGCACCTCAGAGTTTCATTATTATGCTAAATTTTCATAATGACTGAGTGATTCTGATGAGGACAGCAAAGGCACTTTATATTGATATTGACCCAGCACTGTTAGCCGTTATTCAGGAGAGCTGTGTTGAGTCAATCCCTCAATCATAAATATGCTCTGAATGTGGTATTTAGCACCTTCAAGCAAAAGCCAAAGAAAAAGCCAAAGCTCCATATTTATGCCACATCATTCACATACAAAATGTGTGAGATACAAACAATTTGATGAGAATACAATGAAAAAAACAAATGTGCCGTATTTAAAAAATACCATAGACAGAAAAAGATCACCATAAATCAACAGAAATGGAGCTGATACTTTTAAGTAAAGGATCTGAATACTTTTTCCACCACTGCCTATAACACTGTCGGACTCTCAATGGATTCATAAATGTTTTTTATCAGACTTTGTGCAGATCTCTCCGGAGTGCTGAAAGGCTTTAAACATTTTGCTTTTCACATTTGCAGTAGTACTTCACAAGACGTGTAAACATAGTTCAATCTTATCACGCCGTTCCTCGTGCTGCTCTGGGAAACTCTGACCACGCCATGGTTCACCTGATTCCCTCATACAGGCAGAAACTAAAGCTCTCCAAACCTGTGGTGAGGAAATTCAAGAAGTGGACCAGTGAGGCTCTGGAGGATCTTCAGGCGTGCTTGGACTGTACAGACTGGGATGTCTTCAGGACTGCTACTATCAGTCTGGATGAGTACACAGAGGCTGTAACTTCATACATCAGCTTCTGTGAGGACAGCTGTGTTCCAACCAGCACCAGGGTGAGTTATAACAACGACAAACCCTGGTTCACAGCGGAACTCAGAAAGCTAAGACTGCAAAAGGACCAGGCATTCAGGAGGGGGGACAAGGACTTGTACACAGAGTCAAAATACAGGTTTAGCAAGGCGGTGAGAGATGCTAAACGACTGTACTCTGAGAAACTGCAACAACAGCTCTCAGCAAGTGACTCTGCTTCTGTCTGGAGAGGGCTCAGGCAGATCACCAACTACAAGCCGAAAAACCCCCACGCCATGAACGACCTCCGCCTAGCAGACGAGCTGAACGAGTTCTACTGTCGCTTTGAAAGACAATGGAGCAGTCCTGACGCCACGCCCCACAGGCCCATCAACCAGCCACAGACCATCATCTCCCCCTCCCCAGCGACGACCCTCACTATTCTGGAGAGGGACGTCAACAGGCTCTTCAAAAAGCAGAACCCCCGCAAAGCAGCAGGCCCGGACTCTGTCTCACCCTCCACCCTGAAGCACTGTGCTGATCAGCTGACCCCGGTGTTCACTGAGATCTTCAACACCTCCCTGGAGACATGCCACGTGCCAGCCTGCTTCAAGGCCTCCACCATCATCCCCGTCCCCAAGAAACCCAGGATCACAGGACTCAATGACTACAGGCCCGTCGCCCTGACCCCTGTGGTCATGAAGTCTTTTGAGCGCCTGGTCCTGTCCCACCTCAAAACCCTGACTGACCCACTCCTGGACCCTCTGCAGTTCGCCTACAGGGCCAACAGGTCTGTAGACGATGCTGTCAACATGGCCCTCCACTACATCCTCCAGCATCTGGACTCCCCAGGAACCTACGCCAGGATCCTGTTCGTGGACTTCAGCTCTGCCTTCAACACCATCATCCCATCTCTGCTGCAGGACAAGCTCTCCCAGCTGCACGTGCCCGACTCCACCTGCAGGTGGATCACAGACTTCCTGACTGACAGGAAGCAGCACGTGAGGCTGGGGAAACACGTCTCAGGCTCTCGGACCACCAGCACCGGTTCCCCCCAAGGCTGCGTTCTTTCCCCTCTGCTCTTCTCGCTGTACACCAACAGCTGCACCTCCAGTCACCAGTCCGTCAAGCTCCTGAAGTTCGCGGATGACACCACCCTCATTGGACTCATCTCTGGTGGGGACGAGTCCGCCTACAGGTGGGAGACTGACCACCTGGTGACCTGGTGCAGCCAGAACAACCTGGAGCTCAACGCTCTGAAGACAGTGGAGATGGTTGTGGACTTCAGAAAGAACGCAGCCCCAACCACCCCTCTCATCCTGTGTGACTCCCCCGTCGACGCTGTGGAGTCCTTCCGCTTCCTGGGCTCCATCATTTCCCATTGGTGATTGGCTGTAATCTGCCATCCCTCCAGGACTTGTTCGCCTCCAGGACTCTGAGGCGAGCTAGGAAGATTGCAGCTGACCCCTCTCACCCTGGACATATCCTGTTCGAGTCCCTCCCCTCTGGCAGGAGGCTGAGGTCCATCAGGACCAAGACCTCACGCCACACAAACAGTTTCTTCCCGTCAGCAGTCGGGCTCATCAATGGGGCTCGGGTCCCCCACTGACTGTCTCTGTCACCCCCAGCTATTTTAATTTTTAATTTTTAATTTTAACTCTAACGGTTTCTGATTCTGATTCTGATTCTGATCAGGAGAGACCAGTCGAATAAAGAACGGATAATGTCATGATGTGAGTTTGTCTTGTTTTATTTTTTATTTTGTAGTCCTTATCTTGTGTGTCCTGTGTTCCCTGCACGCCCTGCCCTGTGATTGTCTGCCTTGTCCCTGATTGTTCCCTGCTGTGTCCAATCACCTGCCCCTCCCTGTGTATTTAAACCCCGTTTGTCTCCTGCCCCAGTGTTCGTTCGTACTGTGTGTTCCTGCATGTTACCTGTGTGTTCCGCTATTCCCTGTGAGTAAGCTTGTCAACCTCTCTGTTTAGATAGTGTTTTGAAGCCTTTCCTTTTGTTAAAATAAATGTACTTTTTGAACTGTTGCATCGGCATTTGGGTCCACTCCTTGAACCACCCTGTGACAGATAATTGTTTATTGTTAACAGATAATGTGATTATAAAGTCTCAGTCTTTGGTGCTTGGACTCTACAGGAAGCTTTGTAATTGAGGGCCGTCTGCCCTGATCAGCAACAAGATAAATCCCCCCGTGGAGTCTAGACCTGGTGATGAGGCTGATGGATTGATGAGTTGATGAAGCTGATGGATCAGTGAAGACTGGGTGGAGATGTGGAGGGGTGTAACAGCAACATGAATGAACTTCAGGTAGAGAGACAGTCATATTTAAGAGACAACAGCAAGATGATAGGCTAACTATGTCATTGTTTCCTTGAGCTTATTGGATAGAGGAGACCAGCTGATCTACACAGCTGGTGTCGTGATTGACAGCCCCGAACAATGGCAGCAAGTAAACAATGAGTGAGAATGTGTGAGTGATAGGCAGATGTATGAGAAATACATTACGGGCTTGCAAGAGCATGGTCTTTCGACTGAACTTACGCTATAGCTTCATTAAAAAAACTTTTGGTTAATACCAGCCAAAAGTTGATATGACGTCAACTTTTGATTTGTCTCAGTATTTTGTATTACTTCTACACACTGCCTTTGAGTTCAGAGTCTTTGAATTACTGCATTTCTTTTACTTTTCATAAATATAGCATTCACAGTAGTACTAACACGTCTGCCACTACAATCCAATGATAATCAGAGGAAGAAAAACAACAAAGTAGGATTCACAGTTCTCAATTCATCTTTGACCATGTATGCATGATGATGATCTTCCTGCATCCATAGCTATGCGTCAGGTTACAGAATGAAGTGTGCCTTGAAGAAGAAAAAAAAACATTCCAGGATGTTTCCTTTTTAAATTATGCAAATCATCGCTTAAAAAAAAAAGCACTATGTTAACAGTTTCTGCAAAGTTTGACTTTTGGATTAAGTGAAGTTAAATATTTTTGGGAATTTTAGTGCAGATTTCGCAAACCGTAGCTTTAGATCTGCTGAAAGCAAAAATGCCCTAACTTTCTTCCTGGACCTTGGACGCCTCTGGTTCCACAACACAAGGGCTCTGCTCAAGCAGATGCACCAATACATACCAAGTATTGTTTCTTCCATAAGCAAGACTTATTTCAGTTTTTGGGCTGGAAAAAGTAGCATCCGAAAGGCTATAGTTGATGTTGAAAAGTGGTCATATGACTGGGGGTTTAAGGTGTCAGTTGCTAAGTCTTGCTACATGCTATTTACCAGAAAGAGAAATATAAACAATACTAGAACATTTCACAGGAAATTTAGATGGTGTGGAGACTACTGCCGTAAGACGTTGCAATATATATTTTACCGGTAGTGAGACGTATTGAGGTGTCATTTCTGTATTTGTGATGGACTTGAGAGCAGCTATTGCTTCATAGACACAGGTCACTGGTTACCATGGTGATTGGGGCACCATGGCGATGGGCAGACAATATCTTAAGACGGAGTGGAGACTCAGCCGAACACGTTGATATGCATGTTATGTTCGTAGAGTTAAAAATGTGACCGTGAGCATCTTAAGACTGGAGCTGCCTTTTGGTAACAGGGAAGCGAAAGCAGTAATAAGAGGCAGTGAGGGAATTATGGCGAGGAAGTGGGACCACTGCAAAGGAAGGCATTATCATAACATACAAAAATCCATAAATGTAAAGTTATAGAAAGGGAAGTTTCAGAGCAAGGAGATAATTATATCACGGTTAAGATTCGGACACACAGGACTGAATTCAACTTTGTTTTTATTGGCAAAAATGGGATCAGCTAAGTGCAATATTTGTAACGAGACTGAAGACGTGGAGCATGTTATTATGAAGTGCCGAAAATACAATACTGAAAGAAACATCTTGAAGTGTAAAATGTGTCAGTTTGGAGGGAGTTCTGGCAGCGGACCAGGTTGGGTTTGAGTGCTACAGGGCAAATAAAGTATTACAATCCAGTTTGCAAGATCAGATCTTTTTGCATAAGATTCTAATTGGCCCATTTATTAAAGTTGCCGTCAGGATTTCAGAGTAAGATGGTATTTGTGATTTCCTTTCTGAGTCTCGCTCTGTGCCTCAAGGACACCATGACTGAGTGTGCTCCGGGAGACGATTGCTGCTCCAGCTACCTCTGGTGGGTCTCCCCGCTGTATTTCATCGCCTTCGTGATCATGGCCCAGTTTGTGCTGGTCAACCTGGTGCTGGCCGTCATCATGCATGCCACGGAGGACAGCAAGGAGGTACAGGTTTTTCATAAAAATGTCCTGTGACGTTTTGTTGAAAGAGTTATAATACTAATTATTGGGAAAATGTAGGCGTTGTCTTTATTTTATGTACATTATGCAACACATGACCATTAATTCCAATTGATTGTAGCCTCGAAATAATTTCAGTAAGTGTGCAGCAGATGAACTGAACATGAAAACGTTTGAATTGTATAGTTTAGCGTACAAAATTTCCATAATATATAATAAAATGCATTTTATTTGTAATTCAAATAAATGTCTCAGAACTTGCTCTATTTAAATTGTTTACATTTTTAGTTAGTAACAAATGAAACGAATCACCAACGTCAGCAGCTCTTACTGTGATTTAATGTAAGATTTTACTAAACCAACTTTGATTTCTGACTTTCAGATTTAAATACCGACATGACAGAAGATTATTGTAATATTTTAACAACCCTTCTAACTTCTGTGTCCCCCCCTCTGAAGGAGGATCTAGGAAATGAAGCTGAGCCGGCGCCGGTCCCGTTGTCTACAGTGGAGGATCTAGGAAATGAAGCTGAGCCGGTCCCGTTGTCTACAGTGGAGAATATATCTATCTATATACTATATTTGTTTTTATGACACGTGGTTCTTTGGAAAGCATTTGTTTTCATTCTAATGAAATCATTTATGGATTTAATTGCTATTTGGATGTTTTAAGTAGTGATATATATTTATTACATTTGTTTTTATGCCCAATTTTGTTTTATCTACCTAAGGAAAATTCTTAAAAGAGCACTAAAATACGGACAAAAAGTTTCATAAATATAACAGTAGACATAAAGACTTAAATAAGGTTCATTATAAGTTAATTAAGACTCTGAAAATGTCCTGCATCCCCACATCACAAACATGTATTTACAAGTAACATTTGTTTTGTGTTATTTATCATTCATCAACTAAACAGGATATGATGTTATTGAATAATACATGTCTCTACATGTTGAAAGCAGGAACACTTGTGCTGTGTGGCACAGAAACGAGAGCGCGAGGTTAAGAATAGAGCCGCTCTTTGAACTCTCATGCGGTCCTCAAACGTCATGTTGCAAATACAAACACAATTTTTGAACTTCATCTTCCCATTGGCTCTCGAGGTATTCCATATATTGATTTCTTAACCTCTTCAGTGTTTCTCCCACCGTTAGAATAGGGGGGCGGGGCGCCCCCCTGAAGAAACCCCCCGCCCCCCTGTAATTTTCTCGACAGCGCCAGATCACAAGTCGTCATTTAAGTTTCTCTTTCCTATAGAACAGGTTTACACCTTGTTCTGTTATTAAACAAACTAAACGGCCGTATTTTATTGATCTTATCCACACACAGCTTGTCATTTCGGTCTCTACATGGTCGCGTTAACACTTCTCCTTTGCTCTGCGTCGCGCACAGCGGAGTTCCGCCCTGAAGCGCACAGACACGTGCGCGCGCACACACACAGGTGAGCGCTGAGCACACAGCAGCAGACAGAGAGTGTCAAAAAATATGTCGCGTGAAAAGCAGACCTATATATGCATTTTAAACGCTCCCAGGGTGAAGATGGCAACAGCAGCTCTCCTGTGAGGAGCACCGGAGCAGCTCTCATGCTCCAGGTGAAAGAGACAAAGTGCTCGTGTCTTCCACCAACAATGAGCTGCTGGCTTCACATAGTACAAAAGTACAAAGTACACGGACATAAAACTAAGTCATTAATAAATACATGGAGAAAAGTCTGTACTTTCGGGTAAATGTTTACGTTATGCCGTTAACAGGTTACGCTTGCGCATGCGCATAGCGACTCGCCGACTTTTGGCTCTTTGCCAGAAGTCTCCGTGACGTCCTTCCTGCTGCTGCGTCTCTCAAAACAGAAAACAGATCTCAGATCAACGTTGAACATGAATTGTATCAAATCTACAACCCCGTTTATAAAAGATGTGTAGAGGCTCACTGCTCCACTAATACTGATGCTCACATATCTGCACTCATTCTGTTTTGTTTGTCAAAAAAAAATAATAGCTTATTGTTTTCCACAATGAGCTATTTAGTAGTAACTAAATATTAGTTATTTTTTGCACAGATTTATTTTCATTGTTCTAAGTGATTGCAATTTAAAAATAAAAAAATGTCTGATGGAGCAATCTGATTTACTTGAAAGTGATTACAATTTTCTTTATTCTGTTATTTATAAAAGCACAGATGGAGTCACAAAATGAAGTTATTTACAGAAAAAGTTTGAGAACCACTACTTTAAGTGTTTGTGTTGGTGTCGTCGCCGTTGCCCCCGCCGCCGTGCCGCCCCCCCCCCTGAAGCTGTAAACCTAGGGTTTCCTCAGGTCATATCCATGTAAATACCCACAACTCCATGTTCTCAACTCCAGCTGACAGTTGTCAAAACAGCAATATATATACAAAATAGTGTTTTAATTGCTCCCATCTATTGGTTTTCAGGTCATATTCTCTAATACAACTCATTTGGGATGACACACTGCAGACTGTGTTGCGTTCACTGTCTGTTTGGACATTTAACACACAGCCGCTAAACCTGCTCCTCAGATTTCACGAGGTACTGCATTTGCTTAACGGGCCCTGAGATGTTAATTCTTTGCAGCTATGGCTTCGTTCTCAAGAAATAATACTGTGGGAGTTGCACGCGAGGAACGGAAATATCACGGGACTAATTATAGCTGTAATTTATAACAGCAGGGCTTTGAGTGCAGCCACTTAAGGACGACACATATGCATCCACTCAACCACATTATGCAAGAGCGCATGAAATTGGGAATATTAAGAATGACAGTGTTCTTTGTTTGTGCAAGTAAATACATGGATTGAGTCATTCCATTAATCAAAGTGAGAACATGAACTGCATCCGGCACCACGTGGAGATTGTTTCAACACCCACGCCAAGCTGATATCCTCCATTTGTCACTTATCAGTTCCTTTTGTGAACTGACAAAAGCTGCATTTCTGTACAAGTATTTGTGGGTGCTGCATTCATTGTTGTTGAAATTAGTTTCTGGTCACTAGGTCTTTTAAGGTGGATCTGCGGGTGAAAAGTTCTAAATTGTGCAATGAGAGATCGTGTGACAAAAGATAATGCACTCCAGGGAGGAATATGGAAAACGGTCAATGAAAGCAATCATGAAAACCCAAATTAAGTCAAGCCGTCTGAGGAGAAGTGGAGGGAAGGGGTCAGGTGAAAGTCAGGGGTCGTATTGCAGTGCGGTCATGAATATTTATGCAAACATAACCTCTTGTTGTTCAAATTTTGAAAGCCACTTTAATCCCTTCATTTCTTCGTAACAGATTATGATACCACATATGTGACTCTCAGTGCATGAAATTGAATTACAGACGCTGAACATTTTCTACGAATGACAAACGCAACAGTGACAGTAAAGGTAGGCTTCTAATTATATGTAGCATTTATCCTGCATATTTGCCATTCGTGTTCTCCACTATTTTAGTCACCGATAGTGAGGAAATAGTAATGTAGCGTAAAGTAGCAATTTGAAGAAAAAAAAATCATGGTGTAAAAGTCTGAAATCGGACTCAATACCTGACTCAAGGTATACCTAACGCAAGACATAAAAGCATAAACAAATTATTTTGTGAGCATCTATGCAGTATATTAACACAACATTACCTGCATTGATAGTCACCTATAAATACTGAAAGACCTTCTTCGGGCATGTAACCCTCAATGTATTTGTCTACTTTATCAATTACAATATATTTTTTTTAACAATTTCATTGCCTCAGCAACATTTTTTACCAACAATCGCAACATTGTAATCATAAATGTAAATAAGAACAATATTCAAAAAAGGTTGCAATCCTTATAAAATCATACACATCTTGAGTTGAAATCATTAACCCTGCCAACTTTCCACCAATAACTCCCCCCCCAAAAAACAAGGCAGAGTAGGGCAGGTCCTTGCAGATTACAGGTGAGGGAATAAAATCAACCAAACTACCACTTAATATCAAGCCACTGGCTGTGAAAGAGGCCATTTGGCATTCTAATAAGAAGACAATTAAATAGTTTTAAAAAACAGTCTCGCTTACTTATTGCTAAGGTTGCCTGTGGGCTAAACAATGGGCCTAAATATCGACAACTATGTGTCAGAATTGGCTGTGGTACATTGACCCAATTTTGGGAATCTGACACCAGCCCAAAGATGCCTCGATAGAATAGACTGATGGTTGTTCGCCGGCTGCTGATGTGAAATGCAACGCTGAGCCTGCAGTCGATGTGGACTCAAATGAAGTAAAGCACAAAACTGTGCCTCCCTCTGCTGCTTTCTCGCCTCAACTGATAGAAACACTAATTTGAGTTTTATGTGCCTCTGCATGGACGCAGCAGAGCTTAACCACAGGACCATCCATGTGTTCATTATCTGTCTGCAGCCCGCGAGAAATGGCTAAAATATGCTTTGTTTTCCTTCCCGGGGTCGCAGGAGTTTGACTCTGCTCTCGCTCGTGTGTCTCTGAAGCAGATAAACTCAGATTTCCTCTCATTACCGAATCAGATTGTAAAAACCACCGCAGGGGCCGAAGTTTCCTGGATAGGGCCGGGAATAAAGGGAACAAAAATTGGGGAGGAAGTATGAGAGAGGAGTATATGAGCGATGGGTGCTTGGATGATCAGCGTCCAAATCATCTCTCACTCTGAATTAAAAAGCTCCAGAGATGTAAAGAGGGCCACATACTGAGCATGAAATAAACACCAGAATAACCGTCCGTCTGAAGAGAGTCCATTGTTTTCAGCAGAGCGATCGACTAGTGGCCCTCGGTGCAGTGAAGTGGACGTGAATGAGTGGCAATTAAATAATGAAGATGAAGTGAAAAGTAAAGAGAGAAGTATCAAGAGCGAGGGGACAGGGGAGGTGAGACCCTCCGGTGTGATGACGGGAGGGGAGGGGAGCGGAGCGGGATGACCGGCATCAGAGGGATTATTCCTCACTGCCAAACCACTGTCTCCTCACACTCTCACTGCAGACGGCAGACAGTTTATGGTGGAGACGTAGACGGAGAAAAGAGACTTGGTTTTCAGCTGGCATGATGATCCTCGACAGGAGGCGGCTTCTTTCTCTGGGACGGCTGGACCGAAAGACGTGAAGTCGGGAGTGAAAGTCCTCATTCGATTTTGTTTCAAAGTGCATTTCATTTATTGATTTCCGATTCAGTGGGCTCCGGGTTGAGATTGGTATTCGGGTGAAACGGTCTTTAAAAAAACCAACAGAAAACAAACCCATCAAGCAACGCCGTGTTTATTATCAGCAATTTATCAGATGATATAAAATGTTATCTGTCCTAAAAACCGGGGTTCCTTTTCTCGGCTTCTAATGTTTTCATTATGGTTGAGACCCAAATGCCTCCATCAAAAGGAGCAGATACAGACATTAAAACCTGATCCAAAGCAGATTTGTGGACCAGCATTTTATCAACGTATCCAATTGGTCAATTTAAAAAGGTATGTTTGACACTTTTTGGAGCATCTATTAGCGGAAAGACAAATTATTCCCCAACACAATAGTTTTACCTTAAAACATCATGAACATTCCCTTTACTTATCTTTCAGTCATTTTTGGTGGTGGCTTTGTCATAGGACTGTACTGAAAGTCATTTTCTTACATTTGAAGCTTGGTGTCATATATATATATATATATATATATATATATATATATATATATATATATATATATATATATATATATATATATTATTGACTGGCCCAGCCAGAGCCCTGACCTAAACCCAATTGAGCATCTCTGGAGAGACCTGGAAATGGCTGTTCACCATCCAACCTGACGGAACTGGAGAGTATCTGCAAGGAAGAATGGCAGAGGATCCCCAAGTCCAGGTGTGAAAAACGTGTTGCATCATTCCCAAGAAGACTCATGGCTGTACTAGCTCAAAAAGGGTGCTTCTACTCAATACTGAGCAAAGGGTCTGAATACTTATGACCATGTGATATTTCAGTTTTTCTTTTTTAATAAATTTGCAAAAATTTCTACATTTGTTTTTTTCTGTCAAGATGGGGTGCTGAGTTATTAATGAGAAATCAAATTAACTTTTTAGATTTTAGCAAATGGCTGCAATGAAACAAAGAGTGAAAATGTAAAGGGGTCTGAATACTTTCCGTACCCACTATATATATATATATATATATATATATATATATATATATATATATATATATATATATATATATATAACATTATTGCCCTAAAAAAAGATGTGATTTTTGTGTTATCATGGTTATATAAATGTAATTCATGGTGCTGTTAGATTGCTGCTAGACCGCCACGTGAACAGTTTTTGACCGCAGTGGAAATATTGTTTTTGTAAGGCCAAACGCCAACAAATATGGAGTCAAGCTAAATATTGCCTTCATGGAAATTATAACATCCATATTTTTTAAATACATTTGGGATTTTTGGACTGACGACGAATGAAATCACAGACTGACTGAGATGACTATGTTATTAATGATCATTTTGAATGGTAACGTTTTGAATGAAGCATCAAACTATTCGGTACAGCCCTACTACGCCATATTTTATTTGGATTACCATCCACCGAGCGCGTCGTCTCGTAAGCATCGTCTGTTTTCCTGACATTCATTGTTCCTAAAGTAGTGAGTGGAGGGACGGCCCCAGAGTGAGGCGAACGCCATCACCACGGGTTTTGCACTTGGCCTCTTACGTTACCACAGTTGTGGAAAGGGAGGAGTGAATGCTTGTGTTTAGCTTTCGTTTGATTCTTATTTTGAGTTAATTTCATCATTCACAATAATCCAGTAGAGAATGTTCGGTATTTTATTTGAATGTCAGGAAGGCTGTTGCTCAAGACACTGGCACAGCGTTTTGACATGTGGATAATCCAGATCTGTTGTGGGACACAAACACACACACACACACACACACACACACACACACACACACAGTTAAACACAGCTTGGAGAAATATACTCTGTTGCCATTGTTACTGTCTGTTACAGTTACCACAGCAACTAATACACAAACGTCGAGGCTTGTTTGCTCTTGCACACATGTCCGTACCCCCCTGCCCCTCCGCTCCCCAACATCACACACACACACACACACACACACACACACACACACACACACACACACACACACACACACAGGGGTGTTGAATGACAGTGCTCTCCTGACCTTGGCGGCACTTGGAGCGCGTCCAAGCGAGAGAGGCTGCAGGAGGTGTTGACGCCGGAGCGGTGCAGCGAGGTGAAGGACAGGCAGCGCTGTCAACGCTGGAGCTCCTCCGCTCTTCATTCTTCACCTCACATTCCTCCTCCAGCAGAGGCACTCTCAGAATCATTTTTGACTCTACATTTACCGACACACACACACACACACACACCTGCACTTGTTCCCGCCGCTTCTCCGTGACTGTTAAACCTGCCATTCTGACTCCTGGAACGATGTTCACAGTTTGAGAGAAAGTGCAAACCGCAGCTATTCCAGCAAATAACACACATTACTTCCTGTGCAGGCTACCAATTAAAATGCCTGTCATATGCTGTGCCCTCTTTTGTGATAATGGTGTCAGGAGAGGAGCAGCGGCTCATTATTGGCCCCGATAATAAAAGTGTGACAGAGGCATTAATTTATGAAGATAATGTTGTCTCATCAGCCTGGTAATCGGGGAGATTTCGCTTAGTCTACATCCACACTAAGTGGGCGTCTGTCGTAGACGTCTATACAAATTCAGAGTTTCCGACCGTCCAGACTTAGATACAGACCTGGCGTTTTAAAACTAAAACGGGGTCAGCAGTCCGTCGGGTCAAGAAACACGAACAATCAGGCAGGTCGTAATTAAGCCCGACATTCTAACCCAGGTGCACCCAAAAATGGGGGTAGAATTCTTCATCAGGAGCTCGTCCTCACTCTCCAAGTCCTCGTATTCCCATGAATCGATTCCAAAGCTACTGATGTGACATAGCAAAAAAAACTGCAAAGCCGGGCCTTACAAGAGCATATGTCCATTTTACGTGTTTATAACACAATTGAACCATAAATATGACTTTAAAGTACTTGAAAGTGACTCGAGAGAGCTCCCCTAGTTATGAAAATATACATTTTTAAAACCCTAGCTTGATTGAGTCAAAAAACTGCGAATCATTCGGAATTTTTGAGAAAAATTGCCGGGGCTTTACTGGGGTTAAAGAAGTTTTAAAGTCAAAGTGAGCATACTGGAAATGTTGTTAAAAATCCCTTCGTTCCACAGAAAGAATTGTGTGTGTGCACAGCTACGTGTGCGTCAAAGACGAACCAGGATGTCGTCACGTTGTGAACTCTGGATGTTTAGGTTTATTTGCAGCCGTTGGCCGATTTGGTTTGAGGCACACTGTCAAATATTGGCTAAATATGGCTATGAGTTGCTTTACTTTATTATCCTCCATTATCCATCAATTAACATGCAGGAAACAACTAAATTCACACTTCTTTTTTTAGAACGCCCATGTGCTTATTTATTGTGAGAAAGAAATCAGTCCCTAATTGTAACTGCTACATCACTATGATGATGTTTTTGGATAGGATGCACTCTTGTGATTAATATCTTATATGGGTACTGGATAAATTACACTGTCACAGTTTCTTAAGTGACTTAATGTCTTTATTTCGATTTAAAAGTCAGGAAGCTGTATTTCCCAGGCCCCGAGGATAGAAAATCCAACCTCAGCAGTAACGTCAAATATTCATAACCGGTACATAATGAGCTGAAACATGAAGAGCTCCACTTAGTCCTTCAGCGAACACATTCCACACGCAGGAATCAAGTTAAACGCTTGTTGTTGTTCCCAGTGTCGTGAAGTTCGGTGTGAACTTTTTGCCAGAGACTGACTTTGCTCTCTCCTCCTTGTTCTTTGCCTTGTTGCTCCTTGTCAGCGTGTCAGAATAATGAGGGCACGAGAAACGCTGCGTTGGGGCCGGAGCGGGGACAGCCAGCTCAGTGCCCGCATGAATATTCAGTCCTGCATATGGCGCTGCGCACAAGGATCTGCATTCACTTAAAGGCACTAATTAGGACGCCTGATTTGAAAAGAAGTGGCTGCGGTTGCTGTCAAAGAGCCTCCTGGGCTTAGTTAGTAGTTTTTCTCCACTCGAAAGGAAAGCAGAGAGAGGGAGAAGGTGGACCTCCTCTGGAAGTGGATTATCTAAGTGTGGACTGACCTGTAAGAAAACACTGAGGAGCTTTTATTTGCGAGGCAGAGAGAATGTCATGTCACATCACGTCATGGATCACTGAGCTTAAAGCACAGACTCTTTTTTTAAAGGGTAATACTGCTGGGTTGTTTTTTTAAGTTAGTGTCAACGGTTCAGGTTCACCTCTCTAGAGTCGGCATGGTTACAGATATCAGATTTTTCCTCCCGTTTCATAAAAAGCTATTTTTACTCTTGATCAGGATGAAAAACAACACACACACACACACACACACACACACACACACACACACACACACACACACACACAGAGAGAGAAAGAAACAATCAAAGCACACATGGCAAATCTTTTTTTTTTTTTTACCTTTCATTCATCGGTATTTTCATTTCTGTCCAATTACAGAGTGGGGAAATCATTTGGAGCATTATGCAATGTAATGTGATCCAAACACAACAATACACCAAATTACACGCCGAGAACAGAATTGGATGATAAATAAAAATAAGCTCGACAAGTGTAGTGTTTATTTGTGTTTGGAATTTGTTGTATAACCAGGCATTCATGCTATTTTGTCCACTCCCTGTTCCTGTACTCAGACACATCAAAGAAATGGAAGCTATTCCTGGAAATAATCTATGAAGAAAGTGTTGCCCTGCACTTTTCATTGTCAGCTATCTTTGTTAGAAGATTGCTGGCATTTACGGCTAGCGCTAACATTCAAAGTTTTGTTGTGAATCCAATCGTCCAAAAATACTCACAAATGTTATGTGCTTCTTTTAAAGCATATTATTTATATCATTGAATTAAGAAACGTGTCTTTTGAGCCCAGTTGGCCT